>VWPW01020731.1:0-76899 GCA_013389825.1 Crypturellus undulatus
TGATTCTATGATTCTATGATTTCTCTTCATTTGAAGAGGCCAGGCCCACCTGAGCTTTTTTCTATGAGCAGAATTCCATGTCAATATCATGATTTCATGGCAAACAAATCAGGGCTCTTAGACAATGCTGTAGACTCTATTCTTCTTCCCAAAGTATCTGTTATTCTAAAAATCACTTCAGATATAACAGCTTGTCTCTGGTTTTAATGGATCGTCAGAGCTCTTGTCAGCAACGCATGGTGTGAAAATGGGGAGGAGGCAAGGAATCCATGGCTAACCCTGGAACATTACCTGACCTCTGGAGGAGCCTAACATTATAAAATATTACATTTGGATTCAGATTTATGATACTGATCTCATGCCAAGACAGAAATAAAGCGCAAGAGATCAAAGGCAACATTTTGTAGGTATAGTGTAGGACAAGTTATATTCACATGCTGAATTTTTTGGAACCTGGCTTGTTTCATTTCTTGTGCCCGCTAGATGTCACCAATGCGTGCTGTTCTTACTGGAATAACTGTTGTGTAAGAGACTTGAGTTACCTGGGCCGTTTCCTAGCATTTGTGGTGGTGAAAGGAATGTGAGTATCAATAAATTGGCAGATATGGATGGACCATGGCACGCAGGGTGCAGTTGCATAAAATAAAATCTTTTTTTTAATTGTTTTGAGTAAGCAAAGGGCCCTTCTCTAATTCAAATCTTATCACATACTCTTCCATCTGTTCCCAATTTCTCCTCCAGGTCATTCACCAACTAACACAATGAAGAGTGTATCCCCCTTCACACTCCTCCTCATGCAGAACTGGCTGCAAGGCAGGCACATTAATGGCAGCAGATGCATTTGAAGAGAGTTCGCAGGTTTCACCACTACTAGTTTTTGCTGTTGTTATGTAGAGATTATATTGTTATATAATGGTGTTGACTGACTGTAGGGCTAAGAGGCGGCAAACTTCAAAGCTGAATAGAGAAGTAAGCAGCACAGACTGGCTCTCATAACTAGCAAAGTTGTTTTTAGTCTTTTTATATTAGTTACATCCTCCAAGGATTCAGACTGGCTCAAGATGTATGAGATTTCATTATCACAATTTTCCAGTTAGTTTCATTTTGATTTAAAGAGAATCAAGATTAGGCGTAAGGGTGGTAAGGAGCTTTAAATATAGACAGGAATATTAATTTCTAAGTATTTTTATTTGAAGGAACAAAAAGAAAGAGGAAAATGGCAGACTTACCATTTTCACATAAACTCCTTTGGATGAAAGTTTTCTATTACTACTGTTCAGCAAAGGTGATGAAGAGGTTGTCTTGCTGAAACCCCACTCTGGAACTCAGGAGATATAAGTTTTTATATTCAACTTCTTTTGCATAGCTTAGGGACAAGATTTGAGGAGGACACTTTAAACACAATCTGTAAGAGAAAGAGAACTTAGTAAGGCTCTGTTTGAAAAAAACATGTGCTCAGGTTACTTTCTCTCTCTCAAAATCTAAGTTGCTCAGATCAGCTCTGCTTCCTAAACTTCGTCTCTGCTTGAAAGAACTCTACTAATTCTTTGCATTTTTTCCTACCAACAGAAATCTATCTATTGTTACTGTTGTGTTGCAAAACTCATACTCTGAAGATTTTGGAGATGAAGTCTTCCACATGCTCCTTCCTCGAAGAAAGAGGTCACAGACACCTCTATTAGACCATGGTCCTAACTTGTCTTGTGTTTTGTCCTATAATGAAATTTCACCATATTTGACAGAGGAAACCACTACTGGCCAGCACAGTAGGTCATATTTTTCCTTTGCATTTCTGCATACCACTGCGACCTTACTGTGTCCTTAGAAGCAGGTGAGGCTGCAGTGCTGCTGGCAGCACACTTTCCTCACCCATAAATAGCAAGCCAGCAATTACAGAAAACCATGGTAATTTGAATTGGTAATACGGGCTTGGTATATAATTCCACAGTCACCCAAGAGAGTGAGCCTTAATGACTTTCTGCAACAACTATCCCATCTTTCATTATCACTCCTGTAAATGCTTTCTGCATCGTTTCTGAGATCAGTTAATTCTTTGGCACTGTAGTTATTGCCCTATGTCATTCTCTGTACTGTTCTCAGGAACAGATTGATCAGATGCTCTCAGGAGTGTGTCTGCTGTCAGTAGCTAGTGCTGCAGCTTACACAATGCTGATAGACCTAGTAATAGGGTTTTTTTTAAAAAAAAAAATGGCCAGTTTTCCAGAGCAGGCCAGTTTTCCATTCATCTCCACGTATATAGTATTTTTATTGCCCATTCTTGCCAAGCTCATCTGCATTGGTCATTGCTCTATGCCTGTGTGCAGTAACATTCCATTTCAGCAAGTATTCTGGGGGCATGTGTCACTAGCCTCCAAAATATGTCTTTTACTTGCAAACATACTGTGCCTTATGTTGCCTTTACCGACGTTTGTAGGAAACTTGATCGGCCTGTTGGTGTAAAAGTAGGCAAGGCTGAAAACTTCCTTTAAGCCTTTTAAATTGGAGCAGGCCATTGGAGGGGATTTCAGGCCCCTTTCTCTGTACATGGCCGTGGAGATGAGCTCAGGCTGACATCCCTCCAGAGTTCACTGCCTCTATGCTGCTTCTGTGTTATTTTAGCCAGGTTTTCTCTCAGTAATATTATTTTTATGATTGTCAAATTGCCCCTCAGATTTCAGCTCTGCTCCTTGAGCCCTGTCAGATGCTCTCAGCGACCTTTCATTTTTTTATTCTTGCCTTTTAAGGACACTGTCAAGTGAGACTATGTCCTGTATTCCTTCAGGTATTTGTAATGCTTTCTTGTGGAAAAAAAAGTACCAGGAACAGATTTTAAGCCACAGGGTAGTCTGCAACAGTATTTGCTCCCATATGGTGTATTGGAAGCGCATATTGAACTCTTCTTATCTAGGAGAATGTGCCAGAACTGACAGAAGATGTTTAAAAATATTGAGCTTCAGTCATATCACTAAAAATGTCCTGCTAGATGTAGGCAATTTTACTTATTGAACATTTCAAGTCCTAGATATTACCTGAGATATCTATTTATTTCCTGCTATTACTCATCAGTTCACTCTGTTGGTAAACTTCTCTTTTTTATTTCCATTATTAGTTGGCTTAGGCTTCAGTTTCATGACAAAGGCTATTCCTGGTGCCGTGAATTACTGGGCAGTGCTAAAAATCTCTGTGCTCAGTCCCAATAAAGATATCTGAGAATTAATTTTGTATACATATTTTTGGGGTTCCTTTATTTTGTGCATTCTCTAATTTAAGCCCATACCTAAGCACACTTTGCGTTTAATCTGATATTGGCTCTTTATTTCCAGACATGATAAACTTAGTCCCATTTTGATCTATAATTCCCAACAGCCCTTGCACCACAATTTGAGATCACATCATACACATCAGGGGAACTGGTTCTTCCATATCTATTACAGAATCACAGAATGGATGAGATTGGACATTGCAAATGGTTGCAAACGTTTGCAAAATCATTATTATTTGGCAGTGTTTGTCAAATGCTAGATATATCCAGGTTCTCACATATTCCAAACTTTTTTTTGTTTTGTGATTCCTTGCAGTTTGCTTTTTGAAGTTCTTTGTTTTGGGTTAACTAGTTTTCCATTTCCTTTCCTAACGCTGTTTCTTTCTTGCTGAAACATTTTCATTCCTCACTGAATTGCCTGACTGCCTGACGATCTGTTCCATGGAAATGTCCTTAGTTGCCTGGTCATGTCATGAATCTCTGATATATAATTATGGAATCTGCCACATCTACTTACTAATTTAGTCACAGATTCATAACTGTAAAATAGTCAAAGGACTTTTCTGTTACTGAACCTTCAGCATTTTCCCTTCTTTTAGTATTCCTGAGAATTGGTGCCATGGTACCAGTGGCATCAGCTGCATATAATAGCTGGCCACTCAGAGCTCCTAGCTGGGGGTTGAGTCACTTCATCTCTTCTGTGAATCCTGCTTCTCTTCTCCACTGTCCTTGGCTGGAGTGCAGGGCTGATGCAGCTGGAGGCCCACGGCTGATGTGGAGGGACAGGAGCCCGAAGAGCTCTTTGCTGCAGGCAACTGCTTGTGCCCAGGTAGCCTCCCCCATGGAGAGGTAAACCATAACCCGGCTTATTCAGAGCAGGGCTTGTACCTTGCAAACATGTTTTGCCTCACAGCAAGCCGGCACGGTGCACACCGCTGTCCTGTGGCGCTGCGGCAGGGCGGCAGCTCCCCACCGACCACGGCACAGCGGAGTGTCCCGGCACGGCCGCAAGGCCACAGACGGAGGCCTCCAGCTCCCCTCGTAGCTGTAGTAACCTCGTGGAAGGCAGAGGAAGGATTTACACACCGGCTCTGCATTCCCGCTCTGTGTAGATGCTGTTAACCTTTCATGACCCCAGACCCAGGTCTGAGCGAGGCATCACATCACCGATGAACATAAAGCGCCTCTTGTGCTCTTTAGTTAAAGCCAGCAGTGTTTGAAATAGGTATGAGTGCCATGGGTGTGCACCAGAAGAAAATGGTTTAATGGGCATACAGAACTGTGCAATGGGGAGAATGAATTCAGTAGCATGTGACTGACTGAATAAGATGAAGACCATAGGAAGAAAAGCAAAGGTCCTTTTTAAGTTAAAGCACTTTCTGTGTTAAGGGCTTTTCTGTGAAAAGGGTTTTTTTAGAAAGCTAATTAAAAATTTATCTGTAGCCATATTTTCTTTGAAGGGCTCGGCAGTGTTTGAGTGCTAAGATTATTGAACATGTGCTGAAAAAATATTCAGATTATTTTAAGAGATATTTTTGCGCATTCCACATGAAATCCTTTCTTGCAAGTGGTAAAGCCCTGCAGAGTGGTGTTCCCAAGCACCTTTGTGCCATGTTTGCTATGGCATCCAAAAGCAGTTTTATTTTGGCTTAATTTGCTCCTTCCTATAATTATTAAATGGACAATATTTGTTGTATAACTTTTTATTTAACTTCAGTTGAATAGTTTCTAATAAGGTTTCAAAACTGTTAAAAATAAAATGCTTTGCTTTTCATAAACCTCTTTTTTTCTTCCCTTTACAGTCCCATGTAATTTCTTCCCACTGCTCTTAAAATCACTTAGTATATGGTTTAACTTATGTGATCCAAGTGGGTGTCACATTAATGATTTCTTGACAAAATGTCAAGAAATTTCCTCATTATGCAGGAAGTTGTATAGAATGCAGTACATCTGCTCATCTTTAGTCCAATATTCTCTTAGTACAATTTTTCTTCTGAGGCTCTTGCTTGTGAAGGAAACTCCAGGGAGACTTCCTTCAAAGATGTGAAAAAGTTCTACTGCACACAAGTGGAGATGTCTCATGTAAAATTATTCAAAGCAGAGTGTGAGGGTCTAGAAAGGCAGACAGTTGGATCACTACTGGCGAAGAGAGGTTGCGGCCAATAACAGTGTCTGGGAGTGCCTGGGGCCATGTGTTTGACACCAGTACTAATTGACTATCCTGTAACCCCTTAGTCTCTCTATTCATTTTTCACCTGAACATAAATCATTAAGGCTAGTCTTGGGACAGTAGTTCAGTGACTGGTGAAATAAAGTAGGTTTTGGTTATTCCGAGGTCTACTTCTGGATTTTGTCACTGAATATTTTTAATATCTTACACATGTAAGGGATTATCGATGTTTACAGCTTATGGTAAGAATACAACCATGTGCAGTGATGATTAAATTATATCAACAGCAAATACATGCTGCTGGGCAGAATGAGCCTAGCTGATTAAATTCATGAACAGGAATCTTCTGATGAATGAGGATGGCGATAATGTCCCTCAACAGAGCTGGAACAGGTGTGAATTATAGCAGGAAGGGAAAAATGAGTCTGTTGTTTGTATTTGTTTACACTTGAAATCAGGTTGCCTGGATCGTATATCTCTTGTCCCTCTGCAGACCAGAAAGAAAAGGAAAGGATCTCTTAGGGAAAATATCCTGTCACAGAAGTCACGTTGCTAATGGATGACCAAAGAGCAAGAGGATGGAGCTACTTACCTCTAAGATGTGTATCTTGCAAGACTAGAGAGAGGCAGGCAAATTAGCAAATAGATAAGTTTTTCCTACTGATTTTGCATTAGGATGACTGATTCATCTGCCACCAAGATATCCATATTACAGTATTTGGGTCGCATGTGCTGATTACTAATAAGTTTATGAAAAATACTTGCATAGAGAGACTGTGTTTAAAGAACTAAAAAAAGCTGAATGGTTTTAGCATTTAAGGCAAGAAGAGGAACATCCAGTCTTCCAGTGGGATAAGCCTTGAGGTCAGGTAGCTGCTGGCCATGGCATGGGCTCAACACTGAGCAGCCCCGCAATGCTGCTATGGTACCAGCTCCAGCCTTGCCATGGCCCTGCCCCTGCTCAGCCATGGGACTCCCAGCTTCCCCTGCTGCCTTTTGTCAGCTCCATGCAATCACTTTTACCTATTATTGGCTTCTGCTGGAGAGAGATTTCTCTACTAATATGGGGGAGATGATTGTTTTAATTCTTGTATTTTTAAGCAGCTGCAGCAGAAAATTCTGATGGGTTTTGCAGGCGATGAAAGGGACAGACCGCTGTCAGTAAGTGCAAGTAAAATCTATATTCTTGAAAACTTAGTTTACCCACTTGAAAGAAAGGTATCAACTACTTTCCCTGTCTGTCATGCAGAAGGATGTAAATCTGACAGATATTGTGTAAGTGAGGATCAAGGCCAATTTCCTAAAATCACATTTTTCCTTTTAGCTGTCTGCAGTTAAATTTGTTTAGTGGGTATAAAACTGTAGGTCAGACTAAAAGGAAGAAGCATTTAACCAGAAACTGTGTTATTGGTTAGAAAATGGATCTTGGAAGAAATTCTTAAAATGCTGTGTACAGTAATGCAAGCCCAATTCCAGCTGTTTGGGAAATGGTGCCTCTTTACTTCAGCTTCACTCTTCTGTTGAAATCTCTGCGGCCTTTCCCTCTTTGATAGCACAGAGCTGTCAAATCTGCCTTTCCTTGAGACATGTTCTCCATAATGGCCTTACTCTGGGACTGGACTGTAACTGGACATGATAGGAGGTGTTGCCATGGCCAATGCTTAATAAACAGGGGCTATGTCTTATCTTCCTTGTGCTGTGAAGCCTCCGAAGCCTCTGGTGGCACAATATCAAGCAGCAGATGTCTTGCAGAGGAAATGGTGGCATTTCTAAATGACAGAATTACTTTCTCCACTACAGCTTTTATTAAGATTGACTGCAAATATAGTGAGATATACTGAGGGGTATTGGAGTATTGGAGAAATGTAGAGAATAGCACAATATCCTTTTCCTGTTTTGGCAAAGAAATGTGCAGACTTGGATAAAAGCCCTGGATCAGAGTGAGATAATTAACTGCAGCAAAGTTCAAGGGTTGATGGAGCACTTGTTGGTGATTTACCGAGTTGCCTAGCTCTCTTTGTTCCTGATAAAAAGAGAGAAAATATAGAAAGAAAATGCAGACATAACATTTCTCAAGAACAGACTAAAGGAAAACATTTCTAGCACTATTTCCAGCACTATTTCTACACTCCTATATTTAAAATCACTGATGAACAGACTCGTGTCCACCAGAAATGTCTCTGCTCTGAAGCCCACCAGTGCTTTTGGTCTCCACAATATCCTGGGAAAGAGAACTTCAAAATGAAAGTGTACGTTATATGGACAGACACCCCCTTCTATTCTTTTTAAACCTGATGTCTGCTAACACTGTTAAGAGATCCCTAATTTTGCACTGTCAACATAACAAAGTATTTCTTCTTCATTTTTCATGCCCATTGAGAAGCTTAGAGCAGCTCCACATTCTACCTTTACTTCTTGTTTTCCAAGTTCCTTATGTTGGCTAAAGCAATGCCACAGAGGCCTCAAGCACAGAGCCCAACGGGGAGCCAAGCGTGACAGTCGGGTGCCTCTGGAGAGCAGCCAAGTTCAGCTCTTGCCCGTGTTCATCAGGCTCTGTGGCTGCAGCAGTGGCCACAGGACTTTAGACACAGAAGCTCTTATTTCAGCTAATGCTCTGCAGAGTGAGGCAAGTGCTGTAGGACAGAGGAGGCCGACAGTGGACGCAAAAATTTTGGTTCGTGTGCGGATGATTTTTGTTAATATGGGAGACTTGCTGCCTATCAGCCCATCCTGCACCCTCAGCCGCCCAGGGACACTTGAGATGAGTTGGCGGGAGGTCAGCGGCAAAACGAGGACCTTCCTGCTCCAGGGAAGGCCCTGACCTGAAGGAAGGATCCCAAGGAGCAGCAGTGACCTGCCAGCATAAGGCGCCTCCTGTGGCTATTTTTGCACTGCGCAAAAACAACACTGCACCTTTCATTGAATTTCATCCATTTTCTAAAAAGCCTAGTAACATTATTTCAACATGGCTGATTAGAAGAGCATTAAAGCACCCACCTTTGTTAAGAAAAGTGATTTTGAGAGACTCAAATTGCCAGAGGTGAGAGTAGTGACCCGAAGGGCTGCAGCCAGACGGAGGAACCAGGATGAACTCCTTGCCTCTTCTTGGGCCTGGACAAAACCGGCACACCTGAGCCTACGGGTTTGTATTAGTTGTGTCTGTGGGTGCCCGTGTTAGCCACGAGCAAAGGCCCAGGCAGCCCATGGGTCTTCCCGAGCTGGTATGGGTGAGTCTGTGGCACTGAAATGGCTGGATGATTCCTCCTGTGATCGCGCCTGGCCTGGAGAGCCCGCCTGTGTCCCTTAGCTTCCTCACAGGCAAGCTGGAGGGAAGGATGGGTTTCTATCTTGTTTTTTCCTTTTTAACTTTACTGTTCAGCGCATATACAAAGGCTTCCAAGAGGATTCCTCGCTTTCTTTGTAGCCCAGACTTTGTAGTGAGCATGACGCAGCGGAGCCGCAGCCGGGCCCAGCTGACAGCGGCTCCCGCAGACGCCTCGCTCCGGAGGGCTGACGCTCTGCAAGGCCGTAGGCAGCGTCTGTAACAGTGATGTTTTCCTTGATGAAAAGTAACAGCAGTGAGGCAATGCTGACTGATCCAGAGGGAGGGCTGGTTGGGATCCTGGGGGTTCTGTGCTTTGCTGAAGCCGGGGAGATTCACTGAGCTGTGAGAACTTCAGTTCTCAAATACAAATACAAATACAATGTGTTTATACGCACAGGCAGTGATGTGTAGGTATGTAAATACACCCAGGTACATAGCTTTTGTAATTGCTTGAGGCTCGGAAAGCTGTTGTGGTACAACAGCGTAATGGTTAAAAAAAAATACGGTATTTGGAGGTGGAGCGTCAAACAATTCTTGGTGTCTCTGAGCTGGTTGCTTCAGCAGAGTATATGATCTTTTTCCCCACCATGTGCTTCCTAGGAGCAGATTCTTTCCCATGATAGAAATGGTTACTGTTCCTGGATTTAGTGTTTTACCACTTTAGAAATGTCATCTGCAGCATCTGTGCACAAGCTCAACAGCGTAACCCGCGTCAAAGCTGCTGCTGCTCGCGTTGCTCTTCACTTTGTCTTTGCTCCATCAAGACCTTGCGTGAACGGCAAACATACAAGCCCCAACAAAAACACTAGGCCTTTGAATCACATGTACTTTATGCTGAGGGGGTCAGCAACCATCCAACCCTCCTGGGTCATGGCAACATGTTTGTACATTGTGCGGGAGAACGGATCTCGGTGGGATGGCTTGGGCGTTATGGCAATGCAAATACTGAATTACAATTACACTAACCAGCATAAAAATGCAACAGATCTTCTTTCACTTGAAACAGGAGCTCGGCAGAGCTCGTGTCCTCAGCATGCACAGCATGCATCTGCTCTGGCTCTCCTGGAGAGAGTAGAGGGAAAATGAATATTCAAAACTTGTTTTAGTTAAGAAGATGCTACTGTGGGCTCTGTTCTTTCTCCCTGACTTTTTCTTTGAAATGCAAATTTTTTGAGAAATCAAGAGATGACAATCAATCTTGTTCTCCAGGGTCAGAAGGACTTGGAGTTTAGATTTCTCTTCTGTTTAAAATGTTTTCATGGAAAAACAAGTGTCTGTGAGGGAAAGGAGTATGAAAGTGAACATGCATCTGAAAACAAATTAACTGAACTATGGATAGAGAAGGGCTTGCTAGCTATTGTAAAATACCTGTTCTTTCCTCTACCACTTCAGTGACTAGTCAAAATAACCTTTTTTTTCCCTAAGAAAATCTAGCCAACTACCTATGTGCTAATACCTTTTTGTCACCATAAATAAATGCCTATGCAACCTTAAGTTTAGATCTTGCATCATTCTCTCTCGCTCCATAGAGTTGTCCCCAGGAGAGGGACACATCTCCGCCCAAAGGTAGTGCTTGCTACTCAGTGCCTTGTTTCCCCTTCAGGCTTGTCAGCCATAGGAGGGAAAGCGCAAATCTGGAGCTAGGGAGCCCTCCCACATGTGCAAGATCCAGGCAGGGCACTGACTGCCAGTAGCAGCTTAATGCGGGGGGCTGTGCTTAGGGGAACTTTTTTTGTTTGTTTTTCTTCTCTCTTCTTTTTCTCCCTTTCCCCTATGCCTGTGGAATGCATATTTTAGGTATCTACTTAGCCTAGATCCATACACATCTTCTCTTCTTGTTTGGGCTGTGTTACACTCCTGTGGTTCACCTGGCCTTACAGCTCATTGGCGCAGTGTGAATAACATTGCTTCAAGCACAGGAGATGCTCAACTGGTAGCAACTTCTCTCAGCATCGTAATGATTTGCAGTTACTTCTAGAAAAACCTTTAAGAATATGTATGCATGCTGTTTTTGCTTCTTCCTCCAAGGAACAGAATTCTCTGCTGGAGCTAAAGATCTCTAAAACAAACAGGGATGTTTACTGAACTTATTCTTTTGTTTTATAATTCTGAGGTGCATTACAAAGGATGTAAGAACACTCAGTCCTTTCTCTCTTCCTGTCTGATTAGTTTATCCTTATCAGTGAACAAAGTTTAAAACTATATAATATCTGTTCTTATCTATCCATTTGCACCAGAGAGGAAGAAATTTAGTCTGCTATAAACCGAGACATGACAGGGAACATCCATAGGTCATGTAAAATTATAGTTGTGCTTATTAGTAATTGCACTATTTGTAATTAATTAGTTACTAATTAGTAACTAATATGTACCGATCTAATTAATGCTAGAATTAATTTAGCACTTCCCAATAGTGCATTAAGCTAGGAGGCTCCCTCTAAAACTAGTTATTTTCTCTCCAGGAGCAAAAAATGCACAAGAGTTTTCTTTCAAAATATAGAAGGCAAGGTCAGAAATTCTGATCAAAACAGTCAGTTTTATCATCATCTGGATGAGCATTGGGTATATCTTGAGGCTATCTATCCTGAAAAAAGGGCTCCCTGTTTATGGGATGGCTGATTTGGATGTATGTGTTTGCGCTACTTGAATACAGTTGCTACCTTTAACAGTGAGAAGCAAATGTCCTCTTTAGCCAGTGCTACTCCTACCACACAGAAGGATTTTCTGAAATGAAAATTTCAGAATGGAAAAGAGAATTTTCCTTCTCTTTTCCACACTAATGCTGTTTCTGACTGCATGCCCCTTCCCTTGCTTCCCTACAAGCAAGGCCTGTGTGGACACACGCACGGTCTGTGTATTGAACCACATGAATCAAAATAAGAGCCAACTCCCATGCTTGTTGACAAAACACAGCACAGAAAAGCAGGTAATAAAGGGCAGATATTTTTCTGTCATTAAAAGAGTGAATGATGATTTCAGTCCAAATCTCTTGGGGCAATTAGGTGGAAATTTGTTTCATTCAATCTATTGCCTGGGACCTCCAGGCACATACCAGCAGGCAATTAATACTCTGTGCCACTTAGCACACACAAGTTTATTTCATTAGAGATGTAGCCTGCAACCAAAGGAAAAAGATGCCTCTCAATCTATTTCACAATGATATCAAAGGAGCCCAGAATATTCATCTGCCATCCATTGCTCGCCTTTAACTTGTTCTAGGAATTACTGTATGGTTTATTGCCCACAATTAACAATGAGACCCACAGTGCTCTAAAATTCTTATAGGGGTATTTTAAAAACAAGGAATATAAAAAGAGAAACTGGTGCTGGAAAAGACGTGGGAAGACAACTATGCTTGCAAAAAGAACGAAGAGGTGTAGGACTGAAGTTTAAGCTAGGAGTGTGTGGTATTGGGTGATTTTCCATGGATTATGGTTCCTCACAGTCATAGCAGCTGCTGTCACAGCTCCTTTGCCGCTGCAAGGAATATGATGTGCGTTAATTTCAGCTTAGTGGTAGTGAGGGTGACTCCTTGAGACTTACCATCACTTATTTTAAGGATCATTTTCCTGCCTAGGTTCAAGGCTAGGTACTTAAGAGCTGCATGAGCTTTTAACTCTTCTAGGTTTCTCCAGATGTGAGATCAGATCTCTGTTTCACACATGCTTTTGTTACTCTGGGAGGTTCATTGCCTTTGTTTTACAGACAATATCTTCCTATCAGCTTGGCGTGTGGGGGCTCCATTATATAAGAAAACCCTATTGTTCCTGACATGGTAAAAACCTAGGGAAAAGAAAAAGACTTTAAAATTCATTCCTGCCTTGGCATTCAGCGAGCAAGTGGATGCATGCTTCCCCAGAGAGCTTAGGCTGATTAAAAGTATCTGGCACAATGGGGCTGTATTTTGAAGAGATTTAAATGCTGTTGCAGTAGTGCTGTGACTATACTAAGGCAGCTCGTATGAGCTGTATTTAATTTGTGGTTATGCTAGGTAGAACTAAATCTTTCAACCCATTATGAAGTTCTTGCAAGATTTTTAAACTCTCTAAAATATAAGGCTGTGATTAATCTTAAAGAATTAATATTCTGGGATTTGGTTTGCTGTTTTTGTTGTTGTTGTTTCTATAGAACAATCTCCATTAAAGTAGTTGCAGCCACTCTCCTCCGAATTTCTACACACATCAGAAAAGCAAAAGGAGCCCTGTTTTTTCCCCAGTACTTTACAATGCCACTAGGTTCCCTTTCAGGCCTCAAGAGCCACTTAAAAGCCTATAGGCTTTCTAGTAGCAGTTGTACAAGGTTGGTAATAACTCAAACCTTGAGTATACACAAACCTTGAGTTTGAGGATACTGTAATCAGCATCTAGCAAAACAATTCTTTCAACGTGAGCTAAAAAGCCTGCCACCATGCCCTGAACTCTCTCTTTTGCATTTGGTGCGGGTCCATGTGCTCTGACTTGCATAAGACAGAAGAGCTTCTTCTGAGCCCATTGAGTTCAGGGACACAGAAAATCAGTGACTTGCCTGTATTTGACCCAGAGCACTTGTTCAGTCTTACCTGCGGAGTCTGTCCCATGCTTTGCCCACAAAACAAGGGCTGTATGCTAGAATCCAAATGTTAAAGCATTAACATATTTTCAATAAACTTGAAACAGAATTATTTCCTCTTCTGAATGTTTCCTAGACTCTTGCTTGAGACTTTGGAGTCTCATGGTTTCCTCAGGAACAGAAAACTTAATTTTCTTTAGTTCTCTAAAGGAAGATCTTCCTCTTGAAGCTCTGGAAGCAGTAACCTCTTAAGCATAAATACATTTTGGTAGAGACATCATCCTCTAATTCTTAAACTCGCTTTTCCCTCCCCTCCCATCAAAACTTAGCAGAATTGTCCTAAACAAATATGTTTATAAGTAGAGTCTTAGATGTTACGTCTTAAGTTTGCTGCCATTTCCTCCACATGTCCTATCAGCAGTAGCAGAGTGGGGTGAGGTAAGGAAATGCTGAACCATCTCTAAGCTGCAGCTGCATCTCTGGACTCTGCTCCCTTATCCATCAGTGAAAAGTTCTTACTGATTCTTTAATGACAGGTTGTGAGCCAGCAACGCAAACATACTTGCCCAACACACAAAGGGTCTTGAGAGCAGTGTTTTTGAAAATGATTCACTGCACTTTCATTAACATCCATCAAATCAAGTAGTGTGCCATCATGACTTTATCTTCCTCATATCTATTAAAGAAAATCTTCTGGCTAATCCTTCAGAGATAATGAGCAGGGTGATAGTAGTCATAGAAACTGCTGCTTAAATATCCCTGTTTTGCACAAACTCCTGAGTTTGGCTAATTAGGCAAGTGATGGAAATCTATTTCAGCCCTGTAGAAAGACCAATATACTTGAAGTGTTACTTTGCTGGCTGTAAGCAAACTTGCTGTTCAAAAAACGAAAAAACAACATCCGTCCTTTGATTGGGCTTACTGGTAGTGAAATAAGGGGAATTTCTAAAA
The DNA here is from genome assembly GCA_013389825.1 of Crypturellus undulatus. Lineage (NCBI taxonomy): Eukaryota > Metazoa > Chordata > Aves > Tinamiformes > Tinamidae > Crypturellus > Crypturellus undulatus. The sequence goes on from VWPW01020731.1 coordinate 14,257, forward strand.
ACAAGATTTATTTTTAGTTGTTCTTTTCTCATCCTTGAAGGAGATTTATTATGTGGGTATAGGAAGAGAGAATATCATACAAATACCTAATGGTATTGTACCCAAATACAATAGTATTGTAAATAGATGCTGTCCTAGAGATCCTGAACTCATTGTGTCATGTTTAAGATCACTTTTTCCCGTGAGGGTTTAGAGCTTTTGGCCTGTTAGCCTTGGATATGCCAGTCATGGGGGTCTGCTCCAGACTTGAACCAACTGATTTCCATTATACTCATGAAAATATGCAGATATTGGCAGATGCTGCCTGAGGCAACCAAGTGTGGTGGTGAGGCACATTTCATGAGCCCTCTGCCTGCAAGGACTTGAGGCTTTCTGGACTCTTGCCAGGTTTGTCTAGTTTAAATTCTCTTGCTATGACCCAGTAAACTGCAAAATGCAGTTTATAACAGCTCCCTGCCCCAGGACAAGAGCGATCTTCAAAGTGTAAAGAGCCCAGGAGCGGAGGATTAAAATGACTGGGGGCCGAGCAAGCGATGTACGGGGAGAGGCTGAGGAGAGGTTATGGAGGTGGCTGTGGTGGAGGAGGTGAAGCTGGTCTCTTCAGAGATGCAGAGCAAAAGGATCAAAAGCAATTTTCACAAGATGCAGAAAGGAAAATTTTCTTTGGATGTAACCACCTCTATGCAATCAACTTAAGCACTGGAGGAAGTGCTTGGAGGCTGTGGGACCTCAGGCTCTGGAGGATTTCAAATCTCAGCTAGACAAAGCCCTGACCCAAAGCCCTGGGCTAGATTAACTCCACATGTTGCATCCAACATTTATTTTCTGCTATTCTGTGAAAATGAAATGGGGAATGAGGAAGTTACTTTAGATCAAGCAACAAACTAGTGTCAAAGTCAGGAAAAGAGAACATGCATTTTCTAGTTTCAATCTCGTGGTATATTGTGTAGCCTGTATTTTTTTTCTTTTTTTTTGTAGCTCTGTTTTTTAAGAGAAGAAAAATCAAACTTTTTCTGTATGACCTCTGTTGTAGATAAAATGAACCATGGATGTGTTCAGTAAGAAGCACATTATGTTCTAGGAGCATCTTCCTTTCTTCCAAAGAGACATTTTTCAGACTTAGCAATGGTGAAGATGTATCAGCACACCTGCACATCATATTTCAAAACAGAAGTAGTAAGTTTACTCAAATGCTAGTATTTTCACACACGATCCACATCTTCGTTACCTTTTGTGATGCCATTTAGGTTGTTACTAGCAGAAAGGAATTTCCTTTTCCCCGGTGGTTCATGAAATGGCCACTGTTATCTCAGTTATTGTTGCTGTAGAATTTTAGTCTGAATGTGATCTTCTAGCTCTCGGTCTACATTGTGTCAGAGTGTTGGCAAGTGTCGGGGGCTTTTTTTGCTTTATTAAAATATTACGTGGAATACAGTCCCAAGAATCTGGGTTAGTAGACATAGATACGATTTAAATTATGAAGAATTAAGATTTGAATTATGAAGATACCTTGTACTAAAGCTGTAACATCTGTAAGCTTTAAAAAAAAAAAGTATTGACTTATTAATAGCTTTTATTACCAGGTTCCTGCAGATGTTTCTCATAAACTGCATTTTATGAATTCCTTCATCACCTATAACACAAAATGTGTGTGTTTGCCACTGCCCTTTTGGCTGGTTTAATAAATCTTTAGACAACCATCTGTGCTGTGCTGATCAGCCTCGGGAAAAATAGCACAGGCTTGCTTTCTCCACCCTGGCAGAGCCTTTGGCTGCATTATCCTGTGCTCGAAAAAGGGAGAGAGAGAAGAGGGAAAAATCCAATGAACTGAAGAAAGCAAATTAATGAATATGTTTATTGGCTATAGCTCTGTCAATAGTCCCCAATCCTTGCAGCACGTGCTTGCCTTTAGCAAAGGTCTCGATGCTGGGAAGGGAGATCAAGCCCTGCCCTAGGCCTGTTGAATGAAGGAGGTGGGCAAGAAGGCAGGCTCTGCTCCACTGCAAACCCACGTGGGAAGCCAGACCTCTCCATTGCTCACCTTGCCCATCTCTGGAGGTGCCACACAAGGAAGGAAGTTGGGGGGAACAATTTTGCTGTAGCTTTTCTGCAGCACTTGGCAAGTTGCCATAACCTAATCTGCAGAGATAAAACTTTTAATGACTTTGCTTCCACCTTTTGAAGGGATCTACTTGTATCTTGGGTCCTACCTGGCAAAAACTGTTGCATCCGCCTAACTCTGTTAAGAGTTCCAGTTCTTTAAAGTCTGTGCTTGCCTGGAACTTGCAAGAAGTGCTAAATTTCTCCCAAGGGTCCTCATGCCATTCTGGCAGCTGAGAGGCACTCTGAAATACCTTATTGCGAGGAAGATATGTTCTGTAGGAAGCATAAGCTCTTGGGCAGAGACTAAGAGTAGATAACTTGGATAACATCATGAAGGACTGTCAGTTTAAAAGATATTCAAGGTCACCTTTCTCATTCTGTTTTGACATGTCCTAAACTACTTAACATAAACTCTCTCCTGTGAATCTAAACACATGAAGTGATCTGTAGTTTACTGACCTTATGGTTTTACTGCAGAGTAAACACTAGAGAAATAGAAGCTAACAGCTGTGAAGATTAGAAAGGTAGAGACAGTTGCAGGGTACCTTGAAACAAGCTTTTGGTGGATGTTACAGAGCGAGATCCACAACTTGTATATAATTGATTTTTCTCAAGGTCAATTTGAAAATCCCCAACAACTGGCTTCAATATAACTGAAACCTGAAATGAAAGTGACTTTTCTTCTTTTTTTTCCTCCCTGTGGTGCGTGTTTCCCAGTTATCAATCTACTGTGAAGGGGCTACACTGTAGCCATGGCATCTATAACATCCTAATGTTGAGTTGTTTTAATGACATGCATATGCATAATCACTTAGGGCTTAGACAAATCTGAATTAGGGTAAGGGGAAAAGATTTAAGCCTATTCTTTCAGGAGATTAAGCCTTCACTATGGAGTAAACTCTTTTAGGATCAACTCAGTCAAACTTAGACAAGTTATATGGAGGCAGCCATCCTGAAAAATAACTTTTTAATTGATCTCCTCTGATTTGCTTAATGCCTTGGATGTTTAACAGCCTCCTTAGACAGTCGATATCCTTCAAATGGTCAGACAGCTGCCACCTAATCTGCTGCTGCTGTGCTCATAGAGCCACCTATGTCCTGCTGTCAGCAGCTGTGGCGCACACTCTCTCTGAAGATCTCAGCTAAGCTCCCCTCACCACTTACCTTGTGATCACACTGGTGTGCCCAGAGAATATCAAATCTGAGGAGGCCCCTAAAGATGATCAGTCAGACCCCCAGTTCGTCTTGAGAAACTTAGGGGAAGGATAACTGCCAAACGACCACGTGTGACATGACTAGTGAGAGCTTCTCTGCCCCTTCCCTTCCTCTGAGTGCATGCCCTAATTCTATATCCATCGATGACCTGCATTCCTTCTGATTGCACATGGTAACCTTTGAATACTGCTCCATTTCAAACCACTTTCTCTGATCATTAGAATTATCAAAGATGTTTAGGCAGTTGGCTGTATGCTAGTGTCCCCCGTGAAGGAAAAGCTGCAAGATGATTTTGGCTTCTGCCTGTGGGATCTACCTGGAAGTGCAAGTCTGAGACCCACATCAATGGAAAGATGAAACTTAGTGTTCCAGGCTCACCGATGAAGGACAAGAGGGGAAATCAGCAGGACAATTGAAGTCCTTAGATCTTCCTTTCTTAAATCTTTTGACAAGGTGGATGAAAATGTCCAGAAGAATGCAAGAGTCAAAATACATGAAGTCTTAACTCTTTGTTTACTTGACTATTAGCTGATGCAAAACTGAGAAATGAAGTAGCTTTTGAAAGCTCTAGGAAAGCTTCTGAAATGTAATGATTTGTGTTTTGACTCTTCAAGGCATGGTTTCCCAACTGCTGGAAGGAAGAGCACAAATTTTTCCTTGGCCTTATTATTATAAACCTTTCACCTTTAAACATGTGACAAGATTACAATGAAAGAACCCTGATTACAGGAGTGTTTTGCAATCAGGCTTACTGTCTGATTTGTTTTGTTTTGAGTTTATTTTGCTTGTTTTTAATTGGTTCTAGAGACAGGACATCAGGTCCTGGCTTGCTTGCATTCTTTCTTAAAGCACAGAAAGCAGGATGCTGGACTGCAGGAACTCACTTTAGCGAAGTTCTTTGCCATCCAGGGAGTTAATACTGTATAGTTTCCAGAATACAGTATTTAGCATCTGCTGATAATATCAGTGTACCAAATGATGTAGTGGTAGTCTTGCAACTTTCCAGAGAGTTGCAGAGTGCCACTGAGCTGTGTCACACAGAGGGCCTCTGTCAGGGGATTAATCTAAATGAGAGGCATAGCTTAGAAAAAAATAGGAAACTCAGGCTGTGAGCATTGAACTAACCTTTGCTGAGTACTCTCCTCATGCAGCTAGGGAGTATTTCTGACTGCAATATGCCTGTAAAAGTCGTATAGTTATAGGTTACAGGGTAGATATAGGTAGAAAACATTCCTTTTCTCACAGCTCAGCAGCGAGGGCAGATCTTTGCAGCAAGGAACAAAGCCTGAGATGGTTTAAACATCTGCCTATTCCCTTTGCACCTTGGTTTGATTGCAAGATTTACAGAGGATTGTAGATCTCCGCTATGCTTAATGAGTTTTGGAAAAGCAGACTGCGTGCGAGAAGAGCCTGGAAAGGTTAGGCAGCTGACATTTCAGGAGGCAGCAAATAACACAAGTTGATAATGTCAAGGAGCTGGCATAAACACTCTTTTGAGGGCTACAGGTGAGTCCAAGATAGATGTGCCAATAACTGGCAACTTCAATTTAAAAATTATGTTTAGAGTAGCAGTATTATTTCCTGTTTGCCTATGAAACTCTCCAGAAATGTCAGATAGGGATGACATTTTTCCTCCTACCTCACTCCAGGACTTGCAAACGTCTTCCCCGAGGGCAGCCTGTATTCCCTTCTTTCTTGTGTTTGTGAGCAGGGTTGGTTTCACGACACAGGTGAGGACTTTAGGCTCTCTACCTATCCCCCAATGCATGTGCTGCCTCTGTACAGCTCCCTGGACTTGCTGCGCAATGAGGAAAGGACTGCGCTGTCCACGATACAGCATCCAGTGAATGTGCTATGGTGCATAGCAGAGCAGCCAGCACGTGTTCAAGCACAGCAAATGCCAGTACGTAAAACTGCAGTGCAATGTGAGCTTCTGGAAAGCCCTGCTGGCCCTGATGAGGATCCAGCGCTGTAACAGTTTGACAGACATGACTTTCTTGGGCTGTGCTGCAGGATGTGGAGTCAGCTCGTACCTGTCTTCTTAACAGTGATAGCTGAAAACTTGCATCCTTTGATCTAACTGAGCTCAGACATTTGGGAGTAATTCTCCTGGCAAGTAGTGAATTCCTTTTTATATACCCATTGCATCAGGTATTTCCTAGAAGCTGCCTAAGATAAAGTAGGGCAGGAGACTTATTCAAACTAAATATGTAATAGGCATAAGGGGATTGTCATAGAAAGTGATCTCAATGTATGGGGTCAGATTTTTATCTCCTCTCATCTGGATATGAGTCTTCTGTCTGCCACAGTGAGGAGCTGATGCTACTGCAGCTTCCCTAGGCTGCAGGTATGCATGCAGCTGCACTGGGCTGTGTTTAGTTCCAAAGATCTGCAGCCAGTACATTCTGATAGCAGATTTCCCATGAGTTTCTGTCAGAAAAGACCCTCTTGCTTTCAGATCCCAGCAATGCTGGTTGTCTCAGAGTTGACTTTATCCTTCCTGACTCAAGCTTGTCTTTTGTTCTGTGGTAGAAGTTGCTATCAGCTTTTGGAGACTGTGTTTCAGTACTTGTTGTGAGTGTTTCCTGTGATAGACATCAAGTGTAGCAGATGATAGAGATCACTTCTTATTACATATGTTGGTACTTGTAATTGCAAAGCTTGACAGTTGTTGTATTCAAATTGCTATGGTCAAATACACTTTCATGACAAAGATAACTTCATGTGCTTTCGTTTGCAAAATGCCTTGTCGGCTCATGACCTCAACACTGATGGCTTGCATATATGAATGCAAGAAATGTGGACCTGGCATCTTTTCTATTTTAAAGAAGCAGTATATAAGTTTATTTTAATATCCTTCTTAGCACAATCCTATTTGATAGGCAGGTACATGTGACTAGCATGTAAAAGTTCTTATGTGGTGCTGAGACATCAACAATATTAGTCTCTTAACTCGATGTGAGAGAGTATATTGGCCTTGTGAAAAGCTGGACTTTAGTCTGACCTTCTGAAAAGCAGAGTCACATTTGTGCTAGTGCCACAGTATTGCCAGCAGGTTATATTAGACTGCTGCGATGATTGTTTTGTTTGTCAGACACTGCAGACAAATATTGCGCCTTTAATATCTATCAAAATACAAGGGAAAGATACAAAGCTCTCAAACTGTTTTAACCAGATTTCTTATTTGACTTCTCATGAAGCTCTTATAAAGATCAGAAAGTAAGGGAAATACCAATGATTATATCAATCATGTTTTGCTAAGTAATGTTTTGATTCAGGATGAGGGAATGCTAGATGTGCTCCAGCATCTTGTTGCTCTAGAGAGTGGGATTTTCTTTTTGTCTTCTAATGTGGAGAAATCTCTTACAATTTTGTTTTGCTTGTAGGTGCCTAAGGTTTTGGGGAGAGTTTGTTTTTTTTTTAATACAATGTTGTTTTTCTTTTCCAAACTTGATATTATGGAATCTGCTATGACAAAATATTTTACAAGAGGTAAAAAGTTCTAAAGGAAATGCAGAAGCCAGAATTCTAAATGCTTCATTTCTGGGTTCTATAGGTTGAATTTTGGCTTCTAACTTATCAGTGAAACTCCCTCTGGTTTCCCTTGAAGTCGGTCGGCTGTTCTAATCCACATTACTTGCCTTGAAGAAGAATCACATAGCACAAAGATGAAATTAAGTGTTTTGGTTCAGTCAATCAGTCTATTTCAGCAGCAAGCTGAAAAAACAAACCTATTAATTCCACTTTCCTGGGATTTGGTAACCTGCCAAATCCACACTAAACAATTGATGCCACAAATTCCGTATTGTAATTACTCGGAGAAGTCCTATGGGAAGATCTAACCTCATCTGGGAAATGATGCTGCTCTCTTCCATGCTTGGAAAAGCCTCCAAATTCAAGAGTGTTCAAATGCTCCTTGTAGTAGATCAGTGGCAGCAGATCATATTGCACTGGAGTGCACTCTCCTCAGAGAAGGGGGTCACAGGATGCTGCCTGAGCAGTGATTTTGGGGCCATTGACAGATGCCACCATATCCTGATCCTCATTTCATAAATAACTCTCAATCACTTGGGTATGCTTTGGGATGACTGGAGCATGAGCTTAAAGGTCAGTGTTTGTTTCTCTAAAGTATATTTAATATCAGCACAAAACCGAACTCTTTGCAACCATGCAACCTCCATGGTAAGCAGACTTTTGGTTACTCTGCCTAATGTGAGGTACTTGGGGCAGTTGGTGAGTGGCAAAGCCAAGTCTCTTTCCTATCCTAATCTTGCTCTGTACAGCAAGAAAAAGCAGTATGCTCGTTAGGGGATAAGCTGAGATAGCTACAGTAGTAAAGCTGGGTATTCGCTTCTTCCCCCCATCCTACCCCAATATATGTGCATATTCACTACCCAGTAACTGTGTAGAAGGGATTCACTCAGTCCAGCTCACTTAGTCCATTCTCATTCGGCTCAACATCATCCCAGCTCCATTCCTCCTTCCAATACAACTTTCCCTTTCTGAAAGGGGAAAAAAAACTTTCCCTTTTCCTGAATCCCTTCAAAACCTTCCTCGAACCTTGCCTAATGTATTTTGGGCTCAAAAATATCCTGAACCCGTTACGCGTTCAATATCAAAATATCAATGAATCTGCTCTTTCCCAGGGCTTGCTCAGCAGCCTTTATTTTATGGTTGCCTCTGCTTTGAAGCTCATAAATTTCTGGGCTGGGGGTGGGCTGAAAAACATCTTTTCCAATTACCTAGTGTACTTGTTTGTAGAGGTTGTCACTGTGGGTTGCTAAGGAACTTTCGCTATCTGCATTTCTGCCTTTAATGCTTGCTTTCAAGCTCACACTCACGTGTAGCATTTTCTCTCTGTGCTGGCACTGACCTTTTTCTTCCCTCTCATTAGCAGAAGCAACAACTGTGTCACTTCTATCAACCTCAAGTCTGTTGCTTCAGTGTTTTGGAAGTTAAATATAAAAATCCTTTAGTTCTGCGGACACTTAATGATATAGTCATTATGCACTGTAATACAGCAGATAAAAGTCATTTCAAAGGAAAGAAAGCTCTGCTTTTGTTATTATCAGTTGCACTTCATCCACTTAGAAGATTGAGTGGACAGATAAAATGATGTGACCAAAACTACTGAAATCACAAAAAAAATAGTGTCCCAGAGGGATGGTAAGAGGCTGTCCTACCCTGAGTTGCTACTAACCTTACCTGCACCTCCCCTGACATATGTCCATCAAATATATAGCAAGCGGAGTGTCTTTTTTTTCCTTTCTTTAAGAAGAAATTCCACAGGACATCTTCCTTTCCCCGCTAGAAGCCAAGTATAATTTATTGATTGCCGTCTCAGTAAAATCCTTTCTTCGTGCTTGGAGACTGTTGTTCTGTTCCTTCTTGCTTTTCTCTGTACATTGAACAAATCCAGTTCCTTCATTCCTTCCATACAAATCATATTTTCTAACTTTCTATTTCATTTCTATTACTCTACTTCAGACCCTCCTGTTTCTTCCCACATTTCATTAATCGTGCCCAGGCCTGGGGACACTTTTGTTTGTGTCAAGCCAGCATTGAGTAGCAGAATAATTACCTCTATTCTCTTATAAAAGATGTTTTGTCTCTTTTACAAGAGTCTACCTCTTCCTTCCAGCAACATCATTTTTGACGATTCCTTTAAAGTTTGCTCTGCCCCTGTGCCCATTCACTGCAATTGCAGCCCAGAGGAGCCCTCTCTTTCTGTATGTTCACAGTTAACCCCCTTCTCTCCCCTCTAGGGTGCAGTTTTCTGTGCTCCTCAAATCAGTTCCAGTTTGTTGATTTGAACCTGAGCATGACAAACAGGAGAAGCACTTTGAGTTTTAATCCTGCCCCTGAGCAGGATTAAGCATCGATCTGCCATCTTTAGAAGCATAATCTCCGTTCTACCATGCAAGTCAGTAACATACAGTAGGTTTAACAGGTCTGGACTTGGACTTTTCTTATGTTGCAATTAATGAGGTTAATGCACTGTTTTACAGGGCCTTTTTCATTTATTTATTATAGTTTGGTGGGAAGAACAGACAATATAACTGTTGCCACAGGGCCTCCCTGTCCTCTGAAGTACTCAAAGGCCGTTCACCAAACACCTTGACTGCCTCCAAAGCTGGAGGAACGCTGTCTGGCATTTCACATTACCCAGGAAGTGAAGATGGGCCCTATGAAGAGATATTGAACAAGGTTTAGGTATCTAGCCACTATTCTGCTTTCTTGTGAAAACTCAAACAAAGACGATATGGAACAGCTCAGCCCTTTCTAGGCATGCTGACACCCTTCCTCCAGCCTACAAAGTTCTTAAAATTTTGCAGTCATCTGTGCTCAGCAACAGTGTCAGCTTCTCTAGTGACTTTATTCTAATGATTTGTCCTCATGTCTGTGTGAATATTTTACAGCTATCACTTGTTCTGTATTTGTTGTTTGTTATCTTAGGGTTTTTTTTTTTGCTTTATTTTAACTTTATTAATATATTTAACTTTATTAATTCAGTGATAGCATTTAATGCACTCCTGATGCAGCTAGCTGGAGTCTGCAAGGATTACTTTCCTCTTTACTGGTGAAGCTGTTTTGTCAGCTTTCCTGAGAGTCAATAAATAAGAGCAGAACACCATATCTCACTTTGGTTTCTGTGAAGTTTGCTAGTTTGGAATCTACTTTTCAGCCTTTTGTTCCGTGACAAAAGACGGAATGTTCAAATTCACAGCAGCTCTTTCCTATTAGCGGCAGGATGGCTGCTGTCACTCCGGAAACTTGCTGACTCTCGCTGTAGACGGCGTCTGCCTCTGGGAAGGACTCAGGCAGTCTGTGACCTGTCAAACAACTTTCTCCCTTTACATCTTCCCTCCATTCCTTAGCTATGGCAGTGTCTCTGTACTGAAAAGCTCTGCATAAGAGATGCCAAAACCTCCTCTAGTTACTTTAGGAAAAAAAAAAAAAAGTGATGTTTTACTCCTTAAATTCTTCCTCTTCTGAATGAGCATAAACAAAGGAGGAAGTGGTAAAGACTAGAAGGAGAGTTTGGGACTAAAACTGACTGAGGAAAAGAATTCAGCTCAGAGCAAAAATGACTGATTCATGAAAAATATCCTCCCTTTGGACGGCTGCAGAAAACTGCCCTTTGAAATGGATAGATGCAGCAGCACAAGGAAATGTGGGGTTTACTGGGCAGCAAGTCGTACATCTTCTGTGTCTCATCCATCATGCAGGGATATTTGAAAGCCCGCAAACTTAGATAGGGTACGGGACTTCTTTGAATCTTCTGAGCTTCCCCATGTTGGAGCTGAACTTGGGACGTGAATGTCCCACAGCAGAGCTGAAAGTTGAGCATGCAGCTTCTTGTGACTTTCTTGGTCCCAGCTCTGCTTTAAGGAGCCTAGGAGCTCTGGCATTGCTTTTCTGCTCTTGAATCACTCACAAACTAGTGTTCCCATGCCAGGGCCCAGGCACCTTAATTCCCTGTGATGACCCTGCTGGCCAGGCTGTCCCCGCTCTGATGCTCCAGAGCCTGCAGGATCCACATGCTTCAAGTAGCCCTGAAGCTCCAATTGTAGAAGCAGAGTTCAAAGACATTTTTAAAGCGTCTGCTTTGCTGTGAAAAATAGATCAAGCCACTCGAGCTGTCAAAATGTATTTTGGAAATATGTTATCAGTGCCAGCCCACCTCCTCCTGGAATTAGTTCTACTCACCGTTTAGAAATCTCAGAAAACATGTCCCTGTGGTTTGCAATGCTTGATACTGCTTAAAAGGCTCATGGGAAACCTCCTTCCTCAGAGGCAGCTAGGAGAACCAGTACAAATACATCAGAGTGGAATAGCAACATCTCTTTCAAGGATTGGCTGTGGCTGGAGCGTAGCTCAGACATATAGGATTTAAAATCCTTTTACACTGCTCTGTATCTGTTGGTCAGCAGAAATACTAAATCATTGTGTGTCTTCAAGCCCAAATCAGGCTTGCCAAATTGTATGGGGGGAGATAGGTTTAAGGACTGAAATCTGAATCCAGCTGGAGCCTGCGGCAATTTCCATTGACTTCAAAAAGGGCAAAGTTGTGTCCCTGAATGTCCTCCTTAATATTAGCAAATAACATCATCTGGATATGTCTGTGTCCCTTTGCAACAGATAGCAGTAGTGTGGGCCCTGCTGAGGTGCCCACTGGTGATTTTTGGAGCACCCCTCTGGTACAGTTGAGGGCAAGAGCTGCGGTTCCCCTGCAGGCTCTGTCACATGCTCTGCACAAGCTCTTCCACAGGCCTGGCGCTGGGGAATGGACACACATCCCACTGTCATAAGCCATTCTTTGACCAACCTGGATGGAGAAGTTGGTTCTGCCACTGCAGCCCTCACACCCTCATGTCCCAGCTGTGCTGAGTGGCTGCGGCGGAGCTGGTGCAGGCTGCGGAGCACCCTTGGGCCGCTCCGCTACACCTGGCGCTGCCCCTCGGCACCGGCACTGTCCGACTTGCTCTTGTCCTTCCCTCCAGGCTTGATCCCTTTGGCAGGAAGAGCCTGTCTGTAGCTGGCCACCAGCCATGGATTTAACTAAGCTTAAATACGGACATTTTCAGATATCCCTTTCTCTGAAGACTGTTGAAGACCTATTATAGGTTACAGTGCTCATTTCAAAGACTTAAGAGGTCCTTTCTAAACAAGCAAGTAGTTATTATTGATCTTTACACTGTAAAGTACATGCTTTTCTGATCTCCTTGCTCTTTATGCTACCTTCTTTTAATTTACTCCAGGTGTATCTAGAGTAAAAATGCACCCAGGCTTGTTTTCTTGCCTCAGAAAGAAGCATTTCGGATAAGCCAATGAACAATGGAAATCGTGGTGGGGTGACAGCAGATACAGTTGAAACTCCAGAAGCTGCTGTATCGTATGTAGCTGAGTACAAAGAAGTGAATCATCGTGACTCACTAAATAGGATAATGGTCTCCCCCTCTGGGATTTCTGTTCCTGCCTGAGCAAATAGAAGCCTTGCTGTGCCGACAAGTGAAAATCTGCCCAAGGCTGCCGTAAAGTAGAGCTGTATCTCGACCTTTTCACCAGCTGCAGTGTACAGAAAGTCTTGCTTGAGCTAACAGTAGCTACCCACCTTGATATGGATGCATCAGGCTGGCATGGTGCCTTCGAATCCTCTGTATCACACAAAGCAGCAGGAGTCTGAGGTCCCTGCTCGTGTGGTAGCAGGAACACCACATGTGACATGCATGGTGATCAGGGCTGCCTACTCTCAAGTTTCCCCTGGCACAAACAAGGTTTAGTCACGTTTTGTGAAGCATTCCTGAGCTCTTGGCAGAAAGTGCAGAAAACAGCAACCCATTCCTGTAGTACTGAGTTGTGTTTCTTTGATGTATGTAGAACTACAGATTCAGAAGAGAAGGGAGACATGTGTTGACAAGAAAGAGGGAATGATTTAAGAACCTTGGAAAGAGAGACACAGAGCTGATTGTTATGGGGAAAAACCGTGAAACTATCACAGACAGCTAAAACTGCCAAACATCTCAGAGCAAACACACGGCCGCAGATGAGAGCAGGGGCTGTTTGTCTGGAGCAAAGGCAATGAGTCTGTGTGGGCTGGTGGTGCTACACCAGCTAGTAATGATTTCCAGAGGCATTCCTGCTGCTTCATTTGTTTTAGGAAGATGCACCTTCATTTAACCTGGGAAGGGAGGGCTATGGTAATCCTCCTGCGAGCTAAGAAGTGTGCTCTATCCCTTCTTTTGCTGTGGAGTTAGATCCTTACATAAAGCACCATTTGTGAGGGACAAGAAGCCCACCACCCTGGGTATGTTTTGTTTTACCCTCTGGCTGCTGTTTGGCAAGGTCCTGCTTGCTGGTCTTTGCCCTCTGGATGTCACTGTTGTGCTCGTTTAGATTCCTCTTTGCAAGCTTGGCACTGCTGGCCCTAAGTATGTGATTACAAAAGCTTACCAAAGCTCTAAAGAAGTTAGATTCCCTTCTTCATTGGCCTCACAGGGCCGCTTGGCTGGAAAATGTGAGAAAATATCTGTCCAGACCATATTGTGCAGGTTTATTTTAAAGGGCAATTGCCCTCTGAGGATCAACTAAAGCATACTGAGTCCAAGCAGAGAACCATCTGCTCCAGCCAGAACATCCTTGCGTTGTCAGAGCAAGAGCTGCCACGTGAGCGCTCCTGCCAGGCTTCCCGTCTGGGTCACTCCATGCTCCGCGCCAGGGCCACAGGCCATGCTGTGGTCTGGAAGAGTATTAGGAGAACTCCAGGTGGGCTGGTTTGTTTTCAGAAGTGTCTTGGTTGCATGACGGGCAGGATCACGTGCAGTATCACATGCAGTCTAGGTTCTCCTCACGGCAGCTGTGCACAGTAGAAATCCCACCTCAGACCAAGTCTCAAGACTGGGCAGGAAAAGGAACCAAAATTCTGCTCCTCTGAGATCATTAAGTTGACCAGCAGCAGAGTACTTTATGTCTTGCTATCTGCTTGTGCTAAAGACAACACGTATGATATTGTAGAAGGGTAGCCCAATTAAAGACCAGAAGTTGTGGAAGGCTGTGCTAGTTGACACTGCTACAGAGGCAGTTGTGAAAACCAAAGGGAGATTACAAACTCCTCCCCTGTGTAGAAAAAGGGAATGTCTAGAAAACTGAGAGCAGTAGGGGAGCAGAAGATAGTTTTCAAAGAAAGAGTGCCAGCCTGGAGTTCCTGCCTGCCAGCCGGCACATCTCCGTGATGGTGGCATAGAGGTAACATCATGTCCCAAACAAGGACCTGCCGCTCTCGCTCCTGCACGGCTGTAGCTCTTTGGGAATTCAGGGGCACAAGTGACTATAGAAAAAAATCTGGTTGCGAAAATATGACAGAAAATAAGTCAAGGCTACATTAGAACAATTACCATTTAGAGTAGATACCTTAAAATAAATCCATTGTGTTCTCACATTGTACCATGCACATAGACAGTTACCATTATAAGTAGTGTGTGTGAGGTGCTGGCTGATCGTTCACTTCATCGCTTAAGATACCTGTGATTCTCTAGGAATTGCAGTATTTCTGCATCTTGTATAAAGCAATGCTTACCTTGCTCTACTGTAACACCATGTTGCCTGGAGACTTCTTGCTTTGTGGAGCTTTAAACCTCTGTATTCTAAACCTCTGTATTTATCTCCACTTTCTCCTGCTCTGCCTCCTTTTTTCTAAATACATTTGAGACTTTTTCACTTCTCGTGCTCCAGATCTTAGCAGTTATGTGCAAAGAGAGGAAGCTCCTGCCAATTAGCCTTCTCACCAGCTAACTGTCCAATCGATAGGTGCGGGAGGTCATCTCTGAGACATGTGTTGTGCCAGAGACGTCTCTTTTGCAGTGATGCCCGCGGATCTGTTGTACTGACCTCCCACTGTTCTCCAGGTTTGCTCTCTCGCTTGGCTCTGTGTCTGTGTGACACGCTCTTGCTCTTTTGTCCTTTCAGGAGGCTAGGCAAGCAAATTGTTTAAAGACTCAGACTGAGACAGGTGACAGGATGAGAACATGCTGCAAATAAAGGACAGAGGGGAGCGGCTTTAGCTGGATGGTAGAGAAATGTCTCCCCATTTGCAAATATGAATTTATTGGTAACAAAACTAATATTATTAAAGGGAAAAAGGAAATTAGTAAGGTAGATAAACAGGGCAGCAATAAATAATACTTTATAAGTATACCAGTTAGAGTGCACAGCCTTTTCCTTTGCGGAGGCAGCTGCTTGGCCACATCCTGTTTTTCTCTCACTGTTTAGAATATCTAAGTCTTTCTTTGCGGTAAGACACAATCTGTGATGACCTGATCTGACGATTTTATTTATTCGTGTTTGTTGGTCCTCATCCCACTGGTGGCTCCCAGTGTCTATACACCATCCTTTCCTGGGATCCCCTGGTCTTTGGCCTTCTTGGGGGAAGGGAGGATGAGGAGACATAGGTTTGCCTGCAGCTTTTTAGGATGTAGCCACCACACTCACATTCCCTTTCCTTTTCCTCTTTGCCCCATCTCTTTGCTTCTCTTACAGTGGATTTTTAGTTTTAGTTTATGCAACTTTAGACTCGCAAATCACCATACCTTGTCCCTCTCTGTCTTTCTTCCATAAAATTCAAACCAAACTCTAAACATAATTCAAGCCTTTTGCTTATTTTTTTGGTTGCTGTGAATTAAACAGGCGAAAAATGGAGAAAAATGTGATTTCTCTTGAGGGGATGGAGACAGGAAGACAATTAAGGTAGATGGCACATAGGCAGAACCTAGGCCAGAATCAAGTGCATCACCACGACCTGCTCACTTGCTTTCCTGCGCTGAACCTGGATGCTTCTCCCTCACCAGACCCCATCGACACAGAGCCTGTGAGCAACAAACTGCTTTGGAGAGACAGCTCATCTCCAGCCAGATGTAGCTGTGGCTCTGGGCAGGTCAGGCAGCTGCCAAGCATGCCTGCTCTGCCCGGTACGGTTCCTNCATCTCCAGCCAGATGTCGGGCAGCTGCCAAACATGCCTGCTCTGCCCGGTACGGTTCCTGTGGCTTTTCACTATCATCAGAACCAGACAAGTCTCCTATGCTGCTGATGATCCTGCAGGACAAACCACTCTCATCACTATGGAAGACTGTGATTCAGCCTACTTACTGTTTTATGCATTATGCGAGTGTAATTATTTTTAGAATTTTTAAATTATTTTTGCCTCATAGGAACCATGGAGGTATCTGGAGGAGGCTGAGTCTGGGTGCTGTGCTTTGCTTTGCGAGCAACCAGTGTGGACTCCCAGGGCTCTACATCCCTTGCCCAGATGTCACTGGAGCATCCCACAGCGTTAGAGCATCCCACAGAGCAGGCCGACAGCTGACACAGTCAGGCCCAGGCCAAGCAGGGCATCGGGCAGGCTCTTGGTCACCACATGCATGGGGCCATGAGAGCAGTGAATTAGTAGCCATTGGTGTGAAAGTGAGCAAAAGGAGAAAATGGAATCCTGCACTTCCATCAGCTGCAGTAGCACAGTGAAATAATGAGGGATTATATACAATGGTTTTGGAATAATTTTTCACTTTGTGTCCAAATGGATTCTCATTAAAAGTTTTCCAAGTCTTGAAACTTGCCTTTTCTTTGCTGAGCAAAGAAACACAGGTACTTTCTAAATGTATTATAAATCCTTTAAAGGTCAAGGAAATTCTTTTTCAAATGGCCAGGTGGTGCTGATACAATTATTAATTAAACTGCATAATATTCTGGCCATTAGCTGAAATGATCAACAATTTCCTCTGAGACAGCTGTTCTATTAAAAATACATCAGTAATAAATGACCTTCGCTGAGGTTCCTGCTGTAGAAAGTGTCTAGTAGCTCTGAGCAGTATCATTTTAATAACAAATGCGAACTGTTGGAGAACATGCCTTTATTCGTAAGTGAATACCAGGTCTGGTTTGGGGCTGCTACTCCCTGTAAGTCAGCAGGTTGGGTTTGAGAGTCTCTTGAGCTCTGTTTTCTGCTCAAGGACTGCCGGTCCACAGCAAAACCACCCATGAAAATTGGGAGCAATTGCCATTATCCTTCACTGTGAATGTTCTCACTGGAGCCTAGTAGGGGAGGAGATGCAGATCACAAGGACAGGTTGCCAATGTGCAAGCTGGGTAAGGAAAATAGTGCTTCCTTCCCCTATATAGATTGTACTTGTCATCTGCCCCTCTGAAAATAGTAATGCGCTACTGTTTTTTTTTTTTTTTTTTTTGGCCTAACATGAGCTTCCACTGTCTGCAGCATCATAGAGTCATTTTCTTCCTTCTTCATCTTCTCAGACTGAGACTTCCCAGTAATAGAAATCAGATTTCCTTAAAGGGTTTCTGGAATAAGAGAAATCCCTCCCACCCCCACAAAGAAAAACCCAGAATGCATTTATGTATGTGTACACACACATATATATATGTAGCTAAATTTAACAGCAGGAGATAAAGTCTCTATGATCTGGCTCTTGGTGATTAATCAGCTCTTGATCTAAGCATTAGTGAATGGCACACAAAGCCTGTGTTCAAGGATTGCTAAGCTCAGCTTCATCCATACAGCGAACCAGGGAGAGATGCTTTGCAGCTGCCCTAGGACTCAAGGGCTTTCATGTTCTCCCCTTGAGAAAATGCCAAAGTGATGAGATTACAGATTTAAGGGTCCAGGGAAGATCTCAGACAGGACTGCTGAAGTACCGCAGCAGTTATGTTTGGCTGGTTTTCCTAGGTGCACTACTTTTTTATGCCATTTATTCCTATTGAAAACATCTTGGAGCTGTATTTTTGCTAGTATCTGTACTGACAATGTGCCATGCACTTCAGAGAAATTATTTTTCTAGATGAAAGCGTGGCAGAAAGATGCTACCTTGACACATTTAATCCGTGTTTAGTTATTTGGAAACATGGAGCACATTCGAGCAGACTCTCAATTTATTTTTTTTTACTAATAGTTGATTACATGCAGCTGGGTGAATATGGAAAAGAAATACATATTTTTGGGGGCAGAACTTATCTTTATTACATTCCCATATCCATGAAGGGTGGAAAAAGGGAGGTTTGTGCATTGAAATACTGAGTTATGGTATTTGCATGATAAAAGGAGAAGAGTTTTAGCTAAAAGAATTAATTTGGAAAGCAAGGGCTAAGAGCTCTTGGACAGATGGTAAGCTTCTTACCTACTGTATTCACCTGTTAAAATACAATCAGAAATAGGAAGCTGTTTCTCAAAAATCAAGTTGTTGCAATAGGATTTATTTTCTATTTATTTCTGCAGTTTTTGAAGGAGAAACCTAGTTAATCATTAATAAAGCAAACCTTCATGTTACTTATTTATTGCTAATTTTTTATAATTAATGAGGCTTCATTTACTGAACCAATGGCTTAGTCAGAAGGGTGAGTGCAGTTGCTCCTGCTGTGTGCTTGGCCTCCAGACAGCAAGAGAGGAGAGGAGGAAACTCATGCTGGCTAATGCGGAGACCAGTCCAGCACTGGAGGTGTGAGTGTTTCAGCTGGATACACGTAAGCACGGCAGCCTCTGTGAGAGGGAGAAGGGGAATCTATTTAAAACCTGAAATGGATAAACAACAACAACAAAAACGCACAACAGCATTCAATAAGAACATCTAAACAGAAAAAAAAAAGAGGCTTTATGATCAGGTCCAAAAAAAGGACAGGGGTATATTTGCTACCCAGGTAAACTACGGGACATGTTCGTTCAGAAAGCCAGCGCCGCTGTGTCACGTTTGGGAAGGAATCGCACCTTTCTCTTGTAATATCCTTCTCCTATCCCTGTGACAGATGAATCACTATCTGTTACATCTAACCCACTGCACAGCAATTAATGTGAAGCAGCTGATACTTCTGAAGAGGCTAATCTGGAAATTCATCCTGAATCTTTCAGGTTACAAATATGGAGTAATTTAGGCTGAAGGGGACAACTGGAAGTTGTCCGGCCTGACCAGCTGCTGAAAGCAGGGTTAGCTTTGTCTTTAGCCCACATTGCTGGGGATCTCGTCCAGTGAAACTTGAAGCATCTCCAAGGGTAGAGATTTTACCATCTCTAAAAATGATTCAGTTTAGTGAGGACAAAGCTCAGGAAAGAGTGATAAAAAATAACAGGCAGACAAGCAACAGGGAATTAGAGGACTGTATGTACTAAGGTAAAGACTGGAGAATCAAATTATGTTGATGTGCTAAAGAGAAAAAGAGAGAATAGAAAGCTCTTCCCCATCCTGCATCAGCTCAGCTGTAGAGAGGCAGGCAGTAAGAGGTACTTGAGGTTCATGGGAATGGTTGCAGAAAATGGAGAAGAGAGCTGGAAAGGTGAGAGGAAGAAACTTCCGCAGGTTTACTGTGAGTATAAGGATGAGGAGCGTCAGGCTGGAATACTGCCTCTTTTTGAGCTCCCCATCACTGTCAAAACAACACAGTGTACATCTCTGGTTTATACACATTGATCTTAGCTTAGAGTAAGGTGGAAAAAAAAATTATTTCCCCTTGCAGCTCCATTTTCCATGAACTGATGGAAGAACAAAACTGTGAAGTATGGTTGAGAGCCATGCTTCAAGGGTTAGGTACCTTGTAAGCATAGTACCATAGGTCTAATCTGCATTTGCTGACTGGCTATTTTAAGAGTGGAGAAAGTTTCATTTAAATATTTAGGAATAGTTGCAATACTATATATGGGTATGCTTGGAAATTAATTATCTTGAAGTTATATATTAAGCAGTTATGGAAGTTAACCTGCCTATGGATGATAAAACATAGTATTAGAGGGTTAGAAAGCTCTGGCCTCTATCCAATCCTTCCTCCAAACAACTCTGTGTCTTTGACCTTATTTATAAAGCCAATATACCTGAGTGAATGATGAAACCTCTTGGCTCTGAATAGTAGTGTCCGAGTGAGAGGACTGGCAAGGCAATATGGAACTGTTCTTATTCAAATCACTACCCCACATCCAGCCTTTTTAGCAAGTTACTGTTATATTTTTGTCTCTGTGAATGCAAGCAATGATGCTATCTGCATTCCTAATGAGCAAGCGCCCAGATGACAAAATAACACTGCCACTAATTAGTGCCTTCGGGAGTCCCAGGAGAGAGAGCAAGGACTGCATGGGCATGTAGATTGAATTACGCACTGCAATTTCCATATGGAGGCATCTGATACAGCTGCAGTCTCTTGTTACCAGAGCATCCAGCATCGAGTGTTAGCAGATAAACAATTAAAAGGGGCCCAGATATGTACTGTAGGTTCATCTCATATCCCTCCATATGCCCAGGTCTTTAACAACGTTTTTTTTTTTTAAATAGCATTGTGATTAAAACAAATCTACTTTTATTATAAATCATAATATTATAGAAGTGTCAACAACAACTCCAGACAGGAAAAAAAAAAAAAAGGAGGCTGTAGTCCAAAGTCTTAATCCTGTATTAATAAAGCAGATTTTTGAAAACCATCGAAGGACCACAGGCAAAAAGCTCACTGGAATACATTCATTGGCTAATCAGGATTGAAGGGTATTTTGATATGTGCAAAAGTCAGCATGTGTGAAAATCAAATTTGTACTACCTCCTCATGGAAAAGATAACACTTCTAGTAGATAAATCTATACCAAAACCGGCATGTTGCTCACCTGCTTTTCTGTCCTCCATCTTCACTTATAAGTGCAGCATCATCAACAGGACTAAGTATTTACACAGTTACTCGAGCTTTTTTTCCACCAGCAGATTTCTAGAACATAGTATCTGACTTTGGGAGATTACTATTTTGAGTTGCAGTTAGCTGAATGAACAACAAAAAAAAAATAAAGGATTTAATTTTTTAGTTAGAAAGCAATATAAACTGTGCATTCTCTTTCATCTGTGTTTAAAGGAGGTTTCTAAAGATTTGAAGGGTTTTTAATGCGTATGTGAAGGAATAAATATATTACTCTTGAAATAAAAGCATGTATGTGGTTGTAGGTGGGGTTGTGTGAACGACTGTTTTTGTGTTATTTGGATTTGCACTAAAAACTACACCGTGGTGGCGTAAGGAGGAGGCAAAGGATACAGTGAAGATGAGCGAGAATAGTATGAATGGTTTGCTTGATAGGCTTTCGTTTTAAGTCCTTAGAAGAAAAACATCCTAGAATGTCATCAAACATCATAAATTCCTCGCAACCACCCAGGCTGGATACTACAGAATCACAATTCTGGCTCTAGTATAATTCCCAGGAACAACATTCCTGGGAAGGTAATATAAAATACACTCTGCATACTGTATTTCTCGTGTTTTCTTATGTTTGGAAAATGAGAGTTAACTGCTAGTTGCAACAGCGTTTATTAAATGCACAACTAAATACAAGAGAAGGTCTTCTCTGAAAGAAGGGAGATTACAGTGGCATCTTGTGTGAACGAGGGCAGTAGGAGTGTGCTAAGGTTTTCGTGCTCTTTCCCACTTCTTTTTGATCTGCTGCTTTTCGTTTTTTGCCTTCCAAGCACAGGGAGTGCAGGAAGAGGCTAAGGGGTGAAAGTGTTTCGGATTAACTGGAGGTGTAACTTTTTGTCAGGTTTATCAGTAAGGCCCCCTATAAAAGTACTTCATTTTTGATCTCCCTCTCTCAATCTCTTGATTGCTGCCATCCTGTAACTGTTGCTGTGCCCGGGGGTGGTTTTGAACCCACCTGTAGGATGCTCTGTCAGCTCAGAGTGGTGTGTTAGTCCACGTGGTTTTTAAAAGTAAATTGTAGTGTTATCTATGTTGGGAGACGACTGCAGTTTTCTTCTGAGAACTACAAAAGCTCTTTCTTTTTTTAAAAATGACTGGCCTCAAGGTCTCTCTTCATAAATCCATGGGGATCTGCATATTCTTTCCCACTGATATTGCTGCAGATTTCTATCCAGAAGATAGAAACCATGTAGTTATGTAGTTGTATGTACATAACCATGGTTATGTAGTTGAAGAACTACATAACCATGTAGTTCTTCAAACATTTCTGTAACTTTACTGATTTGCTAAGGCGGGTTGATTGGTTTGTTTATTTTGGAGGAATCCTATTTTTTTTCTAGCATTTCTCACACCTCCAGCAATTTTCCAAGTTCCTTATCTAACTTTGCAGTTTCCTCTCTGCTGGCAACAGTAATCTTATTAAAATCTATTCCAGACGGCAGAGAATGCTAATGAAACCTCCTGAGCATTACTTAGCACACTTGTTAGAGAGACAGTGTGACTCTCAGGGGCTGAAGTTTTTCAGCATTGTTTAAGAAAGGAAGAGACCCAGACAACTCAGAGAACTGGCAAAGTTATAGCGACATCTGTGTCAATGTTGTATCTGTAAAGAACACATCAAGTAGCTGTGAGCTGCCCAGTGTTTTGCAGGGCAATGTGAGATACAATCCCTGTATTTTCTGAGTGCCTTCCATCCAAGATTTTCAAAATATTCTGCAGGCATTCAGTGAACACAAGGAAACACACTGGACCAAGAGGAGAAGACCTCCATAATAGCCTGAAGCCAAGTTCCACAATACACTACTACAGAAAGCTCATGTGTCAAATCTGCAACATAACTTGCTTGCAGTTCTTGATCTTGCCCCATTGATTAATTAGACTTAATGTATCCAATGGACTCTGAATGAGGTACTAAATGCACTGAAGAATATGTTGCAACGCTTAAAGCCAATGGAAATAATCCTGTTAATGTGATTTGGATCGAGTCCCTAGGTGGCTTGCATAATGCTGGCAATAAGTCCAGTATGCTGAATTAGGTTTCCTGCATATACAAGCATGACAATATTTTTTTATAAACCTGGTGTGTAACATAATCAACACTGAACCATCTAGAAGACCTTGGTTCATACTATTACTAATTTTTCATAATGGAAATTCAACCTACTAAAATATATTAATAAATTGAATCATGCTTAGTGACATTCCCAAGGGGAGAAACATTTAAATAATATTTACCATTTATTTATTTATTTAGTTAGTTATATAGCTCAATGTCTCTATTTTATTAGTTTGTATCCATGTGTCTTTTAATGGTCAGAGTATTGTTAATTTCTTTTGCTGTTTAAATTTGATGTTTAAAAATTCTATAATCAGATAAAATATCTGTAGTTCAAAAGTGACGGACTGCTTCTTAGTTTCATAAGGTTCTTTGATATTGAATGAGGAGCTTTTGTCCTAATCAATTAAGCACTTACGAGTTTTAACAGAGTATCTATATTTCTAAGTGAGAAATAAGAACAGACCTATCCATCTTCTCCTGTTTGACATCTGCATTTACGGATTCATAGAGTTCTTCCTCATAGTAGTAGTAAATATAATAACCTCTCTGCTCCCTGTACTCCACCAGGGTAGTGCCTTATCCAAAGCGGAAGGGAGATCTTCAGATTTCTCATCTTTCGTGGCCATAAGCAGATTCCTGTTAAGATAATGGTAGTTGTTCCATGGATGTGGACTGACCCTGGATTGGAAAGAAATGAGCCTCTTCCTCATTAATAATACCTCCAGGTTCACCTTCTTTTCTCACCTCCTGGCAATGTTCCCCCTTCAGAAATCCTGATTTCATCCCAATACCTTTGCGGTTGTTTGCTTCTGTTCTCAGAACCTATCCTCGCACTGGCATGCGGGTAACTTTAAAGCAACCATGTTGGTTCTCAAATCTCACTGGCCTTAGATTGTCAGTGTACTCTTAAGTCATTTTGCATTATTTCAGAAATAAGGTATGGACACCAGAAGATAATTTTGCTTGCCATGCTAGTACCAATGAGAAACCAAATTTTTTTTCTTGAGGGGAACATCAACTTGGATGAGCCTGAAACCAAGCACAGTCTTAGTGCTTCAGGATGCTCTTAATAGCTAACACATACTCAGAGATAGTTTTAAAGTATAAATAAAGCATAGGCACTTCCTTCTTAAGTGGTCCATTTCCTCTGCTTAAATCCACACAGTGTAATTTTTCCATTAAAAAAGCCTCTTAACCTTGTTGCCCAGTATCTGTTAATAATTTGTGGACTGACTGGGGAACATGCTTGCCCCAAGCTGCCATCAAATGTTGTTAAACCAAAGGTTTCTTCCAACCAGCTGTTCTGTCCTGACACTACACCTGCCTTCACCCCAGGGTGAGCATGTTTCCAAACCCATGTAATCCTTAGAAACCTTTATCATTTCTCTCCATTTATTCCTGTTGTAGTCAAGGGTCATTTTAACTTTTAGTTATCTCAGAGCAAGATAAAAGAATGTCTCGCCTTTTTCTTAATCTGAGTTTTATACTTGTGAATTTAAGACTACATCATCAGCATAAAAGAATGGAATGGATTTAACTGGAGATATCAACACCAGTCTTGCAGGGTTGACATCAAGCTTACTTCAGCTTAGAATTGCTGAAAATTGTCCTAGTGCCAGATAACATTTTCATCCTAAAATACACATGATGCTGATGAAATGTACTCATCTGATAACCCTGGTGTTTATGGATGAGTGAAAGACGTCAGTACAGTGAGTACACTTGTGTTCACCAGCAGTTTAATGTTGATGGCTCTCTGGGGAGGCCCAGTAGCAGAATGCAGACTGGTCTGCACGTTTGCAGAGCGTGTCGGTGCTAAGTTTTTGCTACAGGAGACAAGCAAGCAAAGAGTGAAATCTCGCCTGCGTGAGATTCTAGGCAATAGGGAGGAACCGGCTGGTTGTATGAAAGGCAAAATCAATTGGAGCGAGACTGACTTAAACTGACTGGGCTTCAGACAGTCTTGGTAAGCCATGCAGTGGTCTGAAAAACCAGATGCAGTCCTGTATGCAGTGGGAATGGTGCCCTGTTTGAGCATAGGCCAATAAAAGATGATTTCTTCACTTCAGTTCACGCTATTATAGCAGGCTGCCCAGAGAGGTTGTGGAGTCTCCTTCTCTGGAGATCTTCAAGACCCGCTTGGATGCAGCCCTGTGCCACGTGCTCTAGGTGGCCCTGCGTGTGCAGGGGGGTTGGACTAGATGACCTCTAGAGGTCCCTTCAACCTTAGGCATTCTGTGATTCTATGATTCTATTATAAAACTTATTATTATAAAACTCTCCTTAGAAGTGCCCCACAGTTCCACTACAGTTTTTATAGCTGATCTTTTGGAAGTGTTTTAGTTGATTACAGCCTTTCATAAAACTGTGATTAGTCTCCTTATTTTTACTATTATTTTGAGACTGAAGATGCCTGATAACATTTAAAGATGTCCTTTTGCTCATTTAGATTCTATTTGGGCTGTTGTCACCATTTGTCATTTCTATTGCATTCTTATAGAGAGTGGATGACTTCCTTTCAGCATCTGGGTCTGGTGTTTGAACTATCTTTTTCCCTCATTCTTGGAAACTAATGACACTGCGTGGAAATATCTGGGGGTTTAATGTAGCACAGCCGCATTTCCTTCCTTTCCTTCTTCATTAATATTTCAAATGCAGTTAGTTTAATTTAACCTCATGCCAAGACTTTGACATGACGAAAAAGGGAACTATTTTATACACTTACCTGTTCTTTGAAATTTTATGAATGCTACATACCTAGCCTCAAAAGCAAGAGCAGCATCATTATGGATCAGAGTTTTAGTGACAGTTCACATGAAGTTCTTTATTGAAGATTAACATTTTGGCATCATGTTTTCCCCCATGTGGTACCTCCCCTCCAGTACAATCTGAATTGTGAATACTACAAGTCACATCTGTAGCATATTTTCCACCTGCTGTATTAAATATAATATTCCAGCCTTACTCTCCTACATACGTGTTTAGTGTGACTTTTTTACCATATTGTTCAAATCATTTACTGAATCATTCCTGAATGAGTCCCCTGTGGGAGATGACAACTGAAGCAATTTCTTAGCCTTTCAAACCTACAGTTCACAACAGTTAACTGTGAAATTATACATTACTTTTTACATTGGCAGGTAATTGTTCTAAATTCTGTCTAAAATTCTTTGAAGCAAGAAGGGGCAAGAATAATGCATTTTCTTTAGCTCTGTCTGCAAAATACCTGTTTTTCTCTTTTAGTGTGTTCCATTATTTTAGTAGCTGGAGATTGCACTATACAAAATGTGTCAGATCTACTTTTCGTTTAAACTTATGAGAAAAAAGGGGGAAATATTATAAAATGCTACAAATGGTGGAAGTGTGGATTATAATATATAGCATTAACTGAGCAACAGACTAATCCTGTCTTTGAATGTCTGATAATCATCTTTCATTACATGCTGTTTATCAAACTGTACATTTTCTGTTTGCACACGCAAATGTGCATTTTCTCAGAGGGTTTATTCTACCAATTTAAGTGCACATGAATAACATTTTGAACTGTTTCTTCCTCCACACTTGTGCTATTTAATCATTTACTCAACAACCAAACATTTTCAATCATTTCAGCCATTTATCCTTACCCATCTTTCTGCAATAGCTTTCAAAGAATGAAGAAATCGCGGTCATAGGCTTCATTGAGGCACTTCAGCTAACATGTGGCAGTTCCAATTAAGCTACCTTCAAGAATGTAACAATAATATTGCTATGTCAGGAAAGAGGCTATTATTTTAATCTGTGTAAGCACCACCGTGCTGCTTCTTTTGCCCATGAATGGTAGAATTTTCTATATATTTGCCTAAATTTTAAAGAAAAGCTATCAGACAAATGGTATGTGCTACATAAAGCCAGTCTATTTTAAAACACAGTGTGAATTAGAAATACAGCTGTATACCCATGACCCCATAAAAATTTTTGTTTATGGAAAGTCCTCCTCTTTTTCCTTGTTTTTCACTTTTCTATCTTTTATGTAGCTAATAAAATAGCTGCTTTCCAAGGTCTTGTGATGCTTGCTGCTTAGCAATAAAAAATGTCTTTAGCTTCTTTAGCTGGAGTAAATTTTATGCATCAAAGGTGAAGGTGCTTGGCTGGAAACCACTAGATTGGACTGCCCACGAACTTCTGGTTCCTTCAGGTGCATCAGTAGCAAAGAGACACTGCTTTGCCAGGCTTGCTGGTGTCACATGGGCATCCAGGCACTCCACCTTTCTTTAGCCCCTGCCATTCCACAAGGCCACACCGTGGGGCAATGCGTAGCCTGGTAGGCTGGCAAGCTGGGAAGGAACAATAGGCAGTCATAGGAGTCAGCAATGGGTAGGCTACACGGATCTCAACAGGCTATAGGAGATCCCACTGCACATGAGGGTTGGGATACAGTGGGGTCATCCATCCCACCTGATTTCAGCACAAACTCAGAGCAAGGCCCCCTCCTTGTCATCATGGGCAATGGCTTGACTGTGAGAGGTTGCATTTCCAAGCTTCCTGCTACACTGTCCTCAGCAGGAACCCCTTTCGTGGCCCACAAAAAAAAAAAAAGAAAAAGAAAAAAAAGAAAAAAAGAAAAAAAGAAAAAAAGAAAAAAAGAAAAAAAAAGGAAGAAAGAAGAAAAACAGGACGTTTTCCTGAGTGAGGCAGCAACTCTAGCCTTGCTGAACTCACTTTCAGGTGACTCTTCGACTCAGCATTTCTTAACCCTAGAATTGTATTTAGATGTAAGAAAGAAAATGATTTAGTAAGAACAAAAAGCCTTTTTTTCTTTGAGATCCAGCCTATGCTGAAAGCATTCAATTAATTTCTTATTCCTTAGGTAATTTATTTAACAGCAACAAAAAGACTTAGTATCAGGTGACTCATTACAGGACCTAGAGTTGTATCCAAAGCTTGTTCAACCTTCATTTCCAATGTCCCACAGTGCAAGGTGAATCAATCATTTTAATCTTAGAGTTGTCTGTGCTCTTTAGAATTTGTTTTTGTCTTCATCTCTGCTCCTCGTAATTATTTAATTGAGAATAAAGATGAAAGCTGAGCAGCTAGCAAGAGTCATCTACTGTAGAGTAGACCTTCTCTTTGGTATAACAAACTTTCTCCCTGCAAGAAGTCTCTTTTTCAGCAAAAAATCTGTTGATGGCTGGTCTGTGTTAGAGGAATCTGCTCTCTATGTCATATTCTCTGCATCACTTGGGACATTTTATGCACTGTGCATGTAACTTGGATTCCCTCTGAGAAGCGAGACCTTTCTGAGATCTTCAGAAGTTTCATTTCAGTCTGAAAATACACAAGAATTTATATTTTTTAAATGAAAATATGAGATATTTATAAAGCTTGTAATGAAATCTCTGGGGAACTCTGTCCTTTGATGCAAAGTTTCTAAAGGAGGCCACCCACCATGTGGTCCCACAAGGGCTTCAGACAGTTCATAAAAGCTGGTTTCTCATATCTAAAGGGACTGAGTTCACAAGTGTGTGTATTTGTATGCTAAAACCAGGATTTCAGAAAGGCAGATGTGAAAGTTTTCAGCCAAGGAGGGATTATTACAGCATCAAGATATGAGAAAGAGGGTACAGGAGTAAAGAGGGACAGAAAAGATTTAAATTAAAATGAAGGAAAATAATATGTGCTGATTTTCTAGCCAGGGTTGAACATGTAGGGCCTAGTGCTGTGAGGAACACAAGAGGGTAAGTAATAGAGACAGCCTCCTGTCCTCATCACCACATCCCTGCATGCATACACGCATCCACATCTGCATGTGGAGAGGATAGCGCAGCAAGGGTTGCCATGGGGGGACAGCATGGGAATGGGGAGAAGGTCAGGCTCGAACGGGAATCTCAGTATTGGTAAATTGGTCCTTTCAGCCTCCTGGCTGTCACCAGAAGAACATCACAGAGATTCAGACTACTGCAGCCACTGTTAAAGTCTTAATGTGCTGATAAACCTGGCCAAAGGCTTCAAAAGATTTGTCACCAGGCATAGGACTTAAGACATGGCAGTCTTCTCTCTCGTTTTTGAGTGAAAGACAAAAAAAAAAAGAAAAAAAAAGTTAATTCCAAGAGCAAAGAATAAAGTTGGTCTCTCTGATCAGAGTCTCTCCTTCTGACATTATTTGCCCTAGATTTCATTTCCCTCAAAGTACATGGAAATGAGGGGAAAAAATGTGCCATTAAGCTGTGCAGGTTCATTAAGCTGCTCAGGGTTTATACAGAACATCTCACCCTCATGGTGACTCATGACCAGAGACGTTTGCATTTGTGCTTCAAAGCATGAGGAAGCATCAGATCTCACTGTATAGCACAACTCAGCCCATGCTGTGGTGCTGAGATATTGATTTACCAACTTCCAGAAGTTTTTCATGAATATGAGTGGGCAAATGCCACCAAACTAAGAATTTTTGTATGGCCTAATGGCTGGAAAGAGAGAGGAGAAGGAGCACAGATGATAAGAAAAAGAAAAGGCAAAGAAGAGATCGGGGATACACTGATTTCTTTGTTTCCCACCCCTCCCATTAGTTTTCCCACCACCTGTACCATATGTAGCAGAGATGACGCCTGATTGCATGCTGGGGATATGGCAGCAGGTTGACAAGCTTCTGAGACTGCAGCAGGAGTCCCCCAAGTACAAATGTGAGCTGGAAAGGTGAGTGTCCCAGTCCCTGCTTCTGGTGTCCTGGTTGTTTCTAACAGACTTGCTCTCCATGTGCTTGCTCTCTGCAGATGTCCTCGTGCAGGAAATCTCTCTTAATTTCAGTTTGCTGTTGGTTTGCAGCCAGAGCACGTGTGGGTGTGCACAGTGGAGAGGTTACAGAGGTTACTAGCTCTCTTTAATAAATGAACACATTAATTCAATAAATCCTCCTTTGACTTTACATTGTTTGATTGCATTTTAAATCCTGTTAATTTGCCAGATCTATTCTTCAGAGTTTTGAAAGTGCTTCTGCTGCAATAAAAATCAACACCACTCCTCAATCTGGTTTCCTGCTGCAGCATTGTCTTACAGAAGACTACCTCACATCATTTAACAGTTTAATTTGCTGATGACCTTCAAAAAATTCATTTAAAAAGCATGCACTTACACATTATGTATTAAAAAGCCTCCAAAGGAAAATGCCTGACAGAAAGCCCAGGCAAATTGATGGCAAGGACCTAGGAATGAATAAGCAGCCAGGGACTTGCAGGGATAAGCAGCAGGGTTACGGGACTTGCAAAGATAGGTGAGATCATTATAGAAAAAAAAAAGAAGGTCGGGGGAAGAGATGAAGCCAGTTATTTTGTTGGGGGTTTGCAACTTTATGACCCTTGATCCTAGATTGGTGTTATTCAAATCTCAGCTGAGTTATGTAGCTTCAAACCACCTGATTTCTTCCTTAATTACTAAAGACTCCAGCCAAGGGCTAATTGACCTGTATCTAATTCATAGCACCTTCTGGCTATCCTGAAACCCTTTAATCAAAGATCTCTTTAGTTTTTTTGCATTCACTGAGGTACCAGGTGCTCTTGTACAATTGCAGCTGCATGGAAGCAGGAGCCCTTCAGACAGTTTGTGTGGAAATCATGATATCTGAGGCAAAATACAATGATTTCATTGCAAAAGGGTGCTGGGATGGTGCATCTGGTCATGGCTGTGACTCTGGGTTGATTTAAAACTTTTCTTCTCCTGCAGTCAAGATCAAATATCTTGTAACAGGGAACATTTCTTGCCTAAGGGGCTCAACTGTGTCCTCCTAATAACAATATTCCCTGAATAGACTTTAACATATCTTTTTCTTGTTCATTTAAAATTGTTATTTGAAAGTTTTCTTTAAATGCATTTAGACATTTCCCTGGATGATCAATTATCTCAATTCATGTAACATTCTCATGCGTAAGCATTCCCTATGATGGCAATAAATGAAATTCAGTGATAAACTCTCATAAATTTTTTGAGGTCCCAAAGCCACAGATCACTGTTGCCAGTTCATGTAATGTTTCCCTGGTTACTTACAAGCTATATTACATGTCATTACATTTATAATCCCACTTAATATTAGTCTACTTAACAACCTCTCAAACTGAAGAGAACTGAATTTGCAGTCTCTCATCAAAGCCTCTCTAAAGTCTATTGCAACATTTCCTCTCTAAACATTCCTGTAGTCTGAGAAATTATTTTCACTCAGTATCGTTAACTTCAGTCAGCAGCTCAACTTTTTATCTCTTTTTATTGGTCTCTGTTTTTTCCTCTCAGCTCAGACCTTCTTCGCTTCTTCTATATTCCGCTCCAAGTTAATCCCTTTCTACTCTGGTGACCAAACCAAACCAAAAAAAAACTGACATAGGCCCCAGTTACAAAACCTTCTAAGCACAGAGCCTTTGCTGGGGTTCTGCATGCTGTGTTTGCAGTAGCAGAAATCAATAACTTTGGGGAATGTCACTGACTTTGTTCTGCTGGCTGCTCTTGTCTCCTACATTAGGCTTTGCATTCTTGCTTCTCACTGACTGCTCCTAAAAATACACAGTACAGCAGTCTGAATGTGTGTCATCAGCAATGTCTCCTCTTTTATGTGACCATTTCGCCTGTTTCACCACATCAATTCTCCCTGACTGGTGACCCCATAATTCAGGCTGGGACATCATATTAAGAGATCAGAGCGCAAGACTTGAGAGTGAAATATGAGACCAGTTCTTGACTAGACTTTTCTTGTTAAGTGAGGTTCAGAGAGGTTTTACTATTAGGGAAGTCTCTGGAGCGTACAAGTCACAGTGTCCCAATGAACCGCAACCTCTTGTCTGAGCTGTCACCCTCTAATTTAGACCAGAGTGCTTCTGAACCTGCCACGTGAGGCTTGACATGGGTTTTACTTGTTGGTCATGTTTTCTGTAGTCACCTTGTGCAGGAAATTTCTGACAGTCTCCTGTGAGTGGAGCAAGAACATAACTTCCCAAGCTAATGATAATTTTTCCCTCTATAATGGAGCACTTCAACACTATGGTATAACTTCAGTATCAGGAGGCATCCATTAACACTACAACATCATGCTTTTAAAAGGATCTGCATAGAAAACCTAATGAAACTTTTTTTTGGCCAAGACATAATCATCTGCTTGCAGGGAACAAATGGGTTGAGGGAAAAATGGACGGAGGTAGGTGCAAGTCCTGTCTGTGGTCCTGCCCCTGCTTTCTTCCCCAGCACCGTCAGACCGAGCTGCAGGGGACAGAGCCTTTGCTGCTGCACCAGCCCCATGGCCAGAACTGCTGCTCTCCCACAACCAACTGACAACTCTAGTGGTGACTTTGTCAGAAAATACGGCATTGTTGAAAAGATGCACTAGCTTTTGTGGAAAAACAAGAACACACAGCACAGGATGTACAGACTGGAAAACAACTCCTGCCTGGCAGGCTCGCCAGGAATGCAGATGCTGCTGTGCAATCAATACAGGCCTGCGCCTTCTGCAGCTTTGCTCTACCAGGGCAGGCAGAGAGCCTCCGAAAGCAGCCGTGGAAGGCCTTTTCCACTAACATTTTCAAAATCAAAACACTGGGTTTTATTCCTATAACTGCACAGAATTTTAATTAGAGCTTTGTGGTTATTGTGGGAGGGGATTATTTTCTCCCTCACTTGGTGCCGCAGGGCTCTGAGATAATTTTTTCATATTCGCTGACAGAACGAAGCGGTACCATGAGCGCCTTGGAAAGGCTCAGCAGAAGGGAAAGAGGATCCTCCTCAGCAGGAGGAAGGAACTGCGATGACTAACCTCTGCCCTGCGCTCTGCACCGCGCGGTTCCTCGTGTGCGCGCCCGAGCAGCCGCCCGAGGGCCCGGGAGACGGCGCAGGCGCCCGCGGTGCTTGAGGCCCCTCTGCCCCTCGGCTGTGGGTCCCTGCCGCGCTGCGGGTGACGCCTTCTCCGGCTAGGGCAGGCGGGCCGCTTGGGAGAGCTTTAGGTTAACCACACTCTATAACCGCCCTCCCCCTTTTCCTTCAGGTAATCCAAGTTGCCACATAGCAGGTTATTTTACCACAGATATATCGAGAGGATGACACTCAGCTGAAGTTAAAAACCTTTCTGTAGAAATAAGGCATAACCTATAGCAGTTTTGCAGCTTACTGATAAGCCCACACACACTTTCCTCACATCGATCCAGGTTAGGTAATGGTTATACAATTGTGGTGTCGTTCATTTGTCTTTGTGGGTGCTAGAAAAGGGTTTGTTTTATTTTTCTCACTGCCCTCCCCGCCTCCAGCGTTATGTTGTGGCTTTGAAGAGATGAATTGCCTAGAAATTCCTGTTTCCCCCAAAGAACCACTTGGCTGTTGCTGATGGCAGAGAGTGCATCCTGGCACAGTTACAAGCGAGAAAGAAACTGTGTCTTTCATTCAGCACGGAACAGCAGGCAGGAAAGCAGGAGACTGTTCAAGAAGTAATTCCAGGCAAATTACAACCTGAAATCAGCTTTGAGAGACCAGTGACAGCAAGGCACTCAATTGTTGGCTTCAGATTCTCTGTTGCCAAGGTTCTCCTGTTTTTGAAGAGAATGCTAGAATGAAACCAGCCTTCACCTGGGAGGAAACTGCACTGATTCAGTTCTACCTCTTTCAACTTTTTCTTTCCTCTTAATTGTGAGCACCTGAAAGGATCTTTCCTGTCACTTCTGTGAGGTGAAATGTGCCCCTCAGTTTGAAAATTGTCCTGTTTGAACTTCTCAGTGATGTCTATGGAGTGGAAGATTTTTTTTCTTAAAATATTATTTCTGAAGGCTTTTGGTTTGTCTAGTTTCTTGTTTGCTTTCAACTAGTGATAAGAAAACAAATGTGCTGCATGCACTGAATAATGTGCCCACACGCCTGTACACATGCCTTTTTCAGTTTATAATAAACCAGAATTTGAAGGAGCAGAAATCTGTACAAGATTGTGAAAAAATGATGACCGAAGCAATACCATCTGCAATGCTCCCAAAGTCTAGATGATATAATTTTCCAACTAGGGATTAATTATATAGTTCATTTTTAGAGCTTTTTATTATGAAATGAGAAAAACTATAACAAGACTGAGTGAGGATGGGATTCTGAATGTGATCTGTCTGGCTGAGGCCGCAGAGCCCAACCCACCTGGGCCAGGAGGATGCTGAGCTGGTGGCCACCACAGCACGTCTCTATCGACAGATAATTGTTCCACAAATTTGTCTGATCTCTTTTAAATTCATTACTATGTTTGGCCTCTACAACTTCCCTGGGCTGTTAGTTTAACAGGTTATTTAGATGTTACGAGAAAGGTTTCTCTTTGTGTTACGAGAAAACTCTCTCAAAAGTTTGTTTTAAAACTACTCTCTGCTTTCTAATTCTCACACTGAATGACAGATTGAGTAATATTCCCTATTTATTTCAGTATTAACTCCCTTCTGAGATGCCTCTTCTTTTCAGATGAGGAGTCCAAGACTAATTAGTCTGTTCTCATTTCAGTGAGGCTGAAATCCAACTCCAAATAATTGCCAAGTGCAATCATAGCATACTTGTCCAGGTCATGTCCATAAACCTTTGTACTACTTATAAAGCCAAGAGGCATCTTTATAAGATCTGTTATGAAGGCAAAGGGCTTGTACGAGGTACTCAGAGTGGAAGGTCAAACAGCATTAATATGCAGCACTTTTTCACATGTCACTTTTGATCAGTCAGTCTATGAAACGGAATGCTGCAGTGAAGACTGGGTGGATCTATGTACCCCAGAAACTCCCATCTGGCACAGAGACATCCATGAAGATAAGCAGGAAAGTATTCCTCGAGTGTGTTTCCTACAGAAGAGATAAAAAGAGAATTAAAAGACCTGGGGCAGCCTGTTATTTCAGTCTACCTGGCATAGTTAAATTAGCTGCCTGTTTGCGAATGGATGGGATCATCACACATCAAGAGCTGTGATGCTTTGAAGGGCATCCATAAGTACCTGAATATAATTTAAAGCTGTCAAGGTTGTATAAAATCATATCAGCAAATGAACCACAGATAGCAGAATGAATGGTTTAGACACACTTCATTTGGAAAAGATGAATATCAAATTCTGACCTGGATACTGGCTAAATCACAAGGAGTTGCGTGAGGTCCTTTTGTTGTATTCTTCTCAATATTACAGTAAATGTTCTTTGCAAACTAATATTTTAATGTTTGCATCCATTATAGAATGCAAAAGAGATGTATTTATAACATTATGCATGCTAGCTTTAAAACTCAATTTATAATTTCATAAACCAAATTAAGATTGAAATTATGCTGCACGCAAAGAGATTCTGCAAGCACAAAGCTACAAATCTGTTGATATATTCTGTATAGATTTCAAATGAAGTGGATTTTTTATATATTTCATTAACAACCATGACTCTGCAAGGAACTGTATATTCAAAAAAACCTCAGCAAGTTTCATGAAACAGTCATGAAAGTCCCTTTCACAATATGCCAAATTCTATGCAAAAACTGAACAATGCCTGGACTTCTGTCCAGAAGCCACTTTTCCCTCTGACAGGAAGGGTAGCTGCCTCCCACCTCCCCAGTGCACAAACTGAGTTTTTATTTCCTGAGTGGCCTGAGAGCCCAGAGATTGGAGTGATCCAGGGGCTTGCTGGGCAGCAGCCCCTTGGCCTCTAGAGGCTTCTGCAAACCTGGCCCACCGCAGATATAGACTGCTGAAGTCCATTTTGCAGAGAATTTGAAAATGCTTGGGGGTTTAGATTTTGAAACATCTACATCAAATACAAGCTGGATATTCACCTTCCTAAAAAGATTAAAGTAAATAAAATAAAGAGGCACTTGGGCACCTGGGACAAGCAGTCATCTCTGAGACTGACTGTCCTTTCAGGAGAGGAGACTTGCTGGACTTAACTTTACCTTTTCTGGTTTATTAAAATAATAATAATAATAATTAAAAAGCACGTTTGTTTTGCTTTGCCTCATTTCCCCTTCATTATCTTGTGCAAATCAGCTAGCTGCAGCTTTACCTAACCAAGTGTGAATTAGCTCACAGTTAGCCAGAAGCACTGGGGAAAAAAAAAATGCTGTGGCCAGCAACTTTAAAAATACTTGTTACCTTCTACATTATGAAGATTATTCCTCCAGTAACTCCCACTTTCCTCCTCTTTATCCTTTCCTAAATAAATAAAAAACATAGTTATTAACAATTATTTCAGGGAAGGTAGTACAGTCCTTTCTAGACCAATAATGGATGTCATGCTACTTGCCTATGAAAAATTAATAATGAACCTCCTGAAACCAAAAGAAAACTCATTAGTGCAGCAAAAGCAATATTCAAACGTTCATTCAACAAACTAAAAATTAATTCATACTTTGGGATAGATTCCCACATCACTATTTTTTTCAGTACTATTCTAAAATAGCAGAATGCTATGTCTTTGTTATTCTAAAAGCAAATTAATGTCTGTTTTATCTTAATGCCATTGTAGTAACCTTCCTATTCTGGAATCAGGTCATCTTTCAAGGCATATGTTTTAGCAAATCTATATCCTGATATATAATTGCTGGTGGCTTTTTTAGATACCTATAGATTACAGAAGGTTGATATTGAGGCAACATGTATATACTATTCTTATGCACTGGCAGCCTGGTGCAGCTTCTGGAGGGGAAGAAGCCTGACCTGGCTGAATAGGGAACTATCACTGAGACTCTGGAGGAAAAAAAAAAAAAAAAGAGGAGTACAAGGAAGTCACTAGGGTATGCAGGGAGGAAATTAGAAAAGCAAAAGATCGGATGGAAATTGATCTGACCACTGCTGTAAAAGACAAAGAAAAATGTTTCTGCAAATACAAGAAAATACAAGAATAGGAGAGCCAAGGAAAATCTCCATCCTTTATTGGGTGTGAGGGGGAACACTGTCACCAAAGATGAGGATAAGGCTGAGGTACTGAGTGCCTTCTTTGCCTCAGTCTTTAACACCCAGATCTGTTCTCCCCAGGGTACTTGTCCCCCTGAGCTGGAAGACACCTATACAGAGCAGAATAAATCCCCCATAATCCCGAGGAAACAGTGACCTGCTACTCCACTTGGACCCTCACAAGTCACACTTCACAACCTGAGGGTTCTGAAGGAGCTGGTGGAAGTACTCGCCAAGCCGCTCTCCATCATTTAGCAAAGGAGCTGCTCAACAGGGGAGATCCAAGAGAACCAGAGGCTTGACAGCCCATCTACAAGAAAGATTGGATAGAAGATCTGGAGAATCACAGACCTGTGAGCCTGACCTCAGTGTCAGGGAAAGTTAGGGAGCAGATCATCTTGAGGGCCATCACACAGCATATGCTTGACAACCAGGGGATTAGACCCAGTCAACATGGGTTCATGAAAGGCAGATCCTGCCTCACCAACCTGATCTACTTCTATGAGCAGGTGACTCATTCAGTGGACAAGGGAAAGGCTGTGGATGTGGCCTACTTAGACTTCAGTAAGGCCTTTGACACCATCTCCCACTGCCTTCTCCTGGAGAAGCTGGCAGCTCATGGCTTAGGCAGGTGTACGCTTTGCTGGGTGAAGAACTGACTGGATGACCAGGCCCAGAGAGTGGTGGTGAATGGAGTTATATCCAGCTGATGTGCTGGGCTTGAGCAGTGTTCCCCAGGAATCAGTGCTGGGGTCCATCCTCTTCAACATCCTTATTGATGATGTGGATGAGGGGATCGAGTGAACNGGCCCAGAGTGTGGTGGTAAATGGAGTTATATCCAGCTGATGACTGGGCTTGAGCAGTGTTCCCCAGGGATCAGTGCTGGGGTCCATCCTCTTCAACATCCTTATCGATGATGTGGATGAGGGGATCGAGTGAACCCACAACAAGTTTGCAGATGACATCAAGCTGGGAGGAAGAGTTGATCAGCTTGAGGGTAGGGAAACTCTACAGAGGGATCTAGACAGGCTGGATTGATGGGCTGAGACCAACCATATGAGATTCAACAAGGCCAAGTGTTGGGTCCTGCACTTTGGTCACAACCACTGCACACAGTGCTACTGACTTGGGGCAGAGTAGCTGGAGAGCTGCAGAAAAGGATCTGGGGGTGTTGGTCAACAGCCGACTGAACAGGAGCCAGCAGTGTGCCCAGGGGGCCAAGAAGACCAAGGGCCTCCTGGCTGTGTCAGGAACAGTGTAGCCAGCAGGACCAGGGAAGCGATCGTGCCCCTGTACTTGGTACTGGTGAGACTGCCCCTCACTACAAAACAGACCTGGAGGTGCTGGAGCATGTCCAAAGGAGGACAATGAAGCTGGTGACGGGGCTGGAGCACAGACCTTGTGAGGAGCAGCTGAGGGAGCTGGGGGTGTTTAGTTTAGAGAACAGGAGGCTCAGGGGAGATCTTATCACTCTCTACAACTACCTGAAAGGAGGCTGCAGTGAGGCAGGGGTCGATCTCTTCCCCAAATTAACTACAGATAGGATGCGGGATGCCAAACACGACTCCTGAAGGCTTCAATATGAGTCAAACAGAAATTGCTTTATTCCGCGTTACAGCGCTCTATATACCTAGTACACTTCCACAAGTCCTTTAGCCACACATACACATACACATACACATACACATACACATACACATACACATACACATACACATACACTACGATTGGCTACATGCTACTGTCCATGCATCTTCTACTGCACTTGGTTGGTTGTGGATAGTGGTCACGCACTCACACGATTGGTTTGTGCACAAGTCCTTCTTTCACACTGACAAGCTTAATTATAACTCCATCTCGCCCAACTTTCTCGTGCTTGCTGTTCAAGGACCTTCCAGGATTACATTTCTTCAGATCAGGGAGTTTCCACTATCTTCTTTAGCTCAGCTCTTCGTAGTCACTTCCCATGGGAAAGCCTCCATCCCTTAGATATGTTCCCACAATAGGACAAGAGGAAAAGGCCTCAAGTTGCACCAGGGGAGGTTCAGGTTAGACAACAGGAAGAATTTCTGCACAACAAGCGTGATGAAGCATTGGTACAGGCTGCCCAGGGAAATGGTGGGGTCACTATCCCTGGTAGTGGCAATGTTTAAGAAACGTGTAGATGAGGCACTTGGGGACATGGTTCAACAGGTAGGGTGTCGAAGGGTTTACGGTTGGACTCACTGATTTTAAAGGTCTTTTCTAACCACAGTGTTCCTATGATCCTATGATTCTAATACAAAAGCTACCTCCTGCAGGTAGCAGAAAACTCCTAAAGTTTCTTAACTGTGGGGCTACTGATGAATACTGCATAAATGCATCAAGAAATATGTTGGTTTCACTCTTTCATCCACTTTTCCTTTATGAGTTAACTGAACCCATGCAAATTGGATTTGTAACACAGCTGTGTTTTACATTCTCTGTGCATGAGTGTAAGCGATCACTAAGGTAGGATCATAACAAGAAACAGATACGGATTGATACTATTCAGAAATGTCTCCCTTTATGCTAACCTGAGTACCAGAAGGGAAAAAAAATACATAAATCCACACTCCCTTCCTTGTCCCTGGCCCAGGGAAATGCCTTCCAACATGTTCCTGTGATGCTGCATTAGGAAGATGGTAATCTACTCCCTATGTCTTTGCACATGCTATTTTACTTTGTTTTATGCATCACTGATATGTTACACAGCACACGAACAAATGAAAGCCAAAGGATAGAAGGAGAAACTGCCTTTGCTCAGGTGTGCTTTTCTCCAGCAGGTTGCAATTGCTTTGACACTGGTCAGTGTTAAATGTATCTGCATCTGGTCTGCATCTGTGTGAATCCTGGTTGTTGGCTTCATGTATGTGTGGAAAGAAATTGCTCTTCACGCATAAGTGTGTCCTCTGCAGGCCTGTTCATCTTGCAAAGTGCAGAAGGCCGCGGTTTAATGCCAATGTTACAACAGATGCAGGTGGGATCAACTTGTCAGCAACTATATATAAAGCAGCAGGACTGCTTTATGCAGCAGCTCCTGAGTGTCAGGCCCTGAGAAAGCTGTTTCTAATAAAACAGAAGCAAGCAGCAATATTGATTTTGATCATTCTATGCTGTTGTAATTACAGATGATTCTATAGATTGGGCAAAGAACATCTTTTTATTAAAAAAAATAGTTGCAACTATTCACCAAGTATACACAAAGGAGTAAAAATGGTTACACGGAGCACAGAGCCTGGGAACATCTGGCCTTTGGGTCCTATTTGGTGTTCTGTGCTCCTAGGTAGTGTGCTCATCACTGGGAACTTCAGTGCGCTGAGGGGAAGGCTTTCCTTGTTGTGCCTAGTACAGAATAACACAAAGAGAAAAAATAACATCTCTGTCTCTGTTTCTCAATAGTTGCACATGTGCTAGTAGTTGAAAATTCTAGCTTTAACAAATTGTCTTTACACTATCATCTCACCTATAATTCCATTACCCAATAATTAGACCTTGCTTTAAAATATAATCAAAATTGTGGGGACCCATATGAATTTAAAAAAAAGTTTTCACTTTCTGTTTACATTATTTTTAACAAGTATACAGAATAACTCAGTCATTGAATATGACAGTTGCTTTGGTTGCTTTGATTGTACAAACCTGCTGCTTATGCTCAGGATATAAAAGCTGTGGCAGAGCATTTCTCTGCCCCAAACTTTGGCTGATAATTTACCTTCTTGCTTTGCAGATCCCCCTGGATCTACTCCATTTCTTCCTGCTCATTGTGCAATTAAGAAGTGAAATGGGAATGTGATAGTTCATTCCAGCAGCGAGGCCTCTGCGGATGAGCACTTCATTCCTCTCATATCTGTTGTAATGGCAGGTCTCCACATCTATTCCCATGCTGCCATGCCACACAGTGCGGGTGCGAAAGTCATTATCCTTCTCAGGGAATAGCTGTGTGATGAGCAGTTGACAAAGGATTGAAAAGACAAAAAAAAAAAAGCTGTTACTTTTGAAATAAGCAAAAAGAAATGGGAAAGTAAATTTGGAAACTGCAGCAGTTTTCTCAAGGACAGCTGTAAACAGCACTTATGGCATACAAATAGAAACCAGAAATGATGACAAGAAAGCAACAAATAAACAAGTCAACAACAATGCCAACAAAAAGCATTTCACTGCCAAGAAAATACTTTATTTCTCATTAGCATAATTATTGCTTAGAGTTTCAACTGCAAATGCCATAAACAATTAAAAAGTTATGTCATGCTTAAATATTTTCCCTGTTCTGGCTAGGACAGAGGCTTAGGGAGAGGAGAGTGCAAAAGCCATCTCATCTGTGTTCAACAGAGCTATCCCTCTCCCTCGTTTGAGGAATTACTCTCTTGCATTTACAGACCAGTGGCCGCTCCAGACCTAACAGAAACCAACACGAACCCCCTGAAGTAGAAGGCTGGACCAAGTTAGCACAGCAGCAGAAGCGTGTGGATTTTAAGCCATCAGCTGCCAGTGGAGCCAAGAATCTCTTTCTTCAAAGGGAATTTCATACTAAATCTTTTCACTCTCAGGGCTGAGAGAAGCATAGAGCTAAGTCACAGCCAAGCAAAAATCCTTAGAATTATTTTTTAAGGATATTGGCTTCACATTTTCTTTCCCTAAAACTTAAAGAATTCATGCACACAACCTAGGGACTTAGATGAACTGAAAAGTTGAAGTCTGTTGCCAGACAGGCAGGAGGCAAGAGAGAGAGAAAGTGGGATTTCCTCAACTCAGAGAAAAGACAGACAACTGCATTTTCCAGTCCTCTAATAGATGCTGTTTTCAAGTGTGTATAAACTTATCACACAGACCTCAAGAGGTAACTCTGGATCTATGCAGACAAAAATCCACATGATAATGTTATTACTTTGCCTAGCTACCTCAATCTATTTATTTAAATAGAAATATTAAGTACTAGCATTCAAAAAAACAGACAATGTTGTTCTCCAGTCCTTTATTGAACAGCGTTTTTCTGTCTAGATACTGCTTTTTTGGCTTAAGAATAGTTCACCTCTTTTCCAACTTAAGGTTAAGAGGGCTTTGCTGGGAGCGTCCCTGGCCTAAAGTTTAGAGAGTCATGTATAATGAATCCCCCTTTTGAAAAGTTCCATCAATTATAAACAAGGTATGATGGAAGAAAGCACTCTAGCATTTGCTCACTACGTGAAAGACCTTTCTGAGTCAAATTCACCCATGTTTCATTCAGGGATCTGCCAGGGCATTACCTCTGAAAATCAATTCTTATGCATGGCAAATGCTTTCAGTTTAACAAGCTATCTGCTGTGTCTCCAATTTGCTGCAAGGCTCCTTTGACTTTTTTTTGAGTCTGTTGGTAGCTCTTGGCTATAATTAACAGAGCCCTTTATGCAACTTTCATGTCCCTGAGAGAAATCAATGCTGCAGCATTGTTTTACCTTCTTATACCTTGACTCTGTAAATTGAAATGCAAATACAGCCAAGAACTGCAGACTTTGGACCATATTTTATAGTGCTTCGCTAATGTATTGCAATGCGTCAGATGTCTTACAAGATGGTGAGGAATA
The DNA here is from genome assembly GCA_013389825.1 of Crypturellus undulatus. Lineage (NCBI taxonomy): Eukaryota > Metazoa > Chordata > Aves > Tinamiformes > Tinamidae > Crypturellus > Crypturellus undulatus. Next base: position 56,308 of record VWPW01020731.1, read on the forward strand.
AAGATGTATATTTGTATGACTGCCTGGGGAGACTTCAGAATTGGAACGGGTTAGACAGCTGCTTGTCTGGTGCGACACATCGTTCATCCAATTGGTTGGATCAGACGCCTTCAAGAAGTCCCTTATTTTGCAGTGACTCTGTCCATGCAGGAAGGTCATGCTACTTTTGAATAGTTTGGTGAAACGGAAAACCAGCAAAGCCTAGCTGGGCTCCTGTGTGAGTTCTTTCATATCAAATAACATGTATGGTGCTCCCAGTTCCTTCAGTAAAAGCACTAACAGAAACTTCTTTCTTTACAGAGTCTCCCAGACTCATAAATTTTACAGGACCATAACACCTCTGAGACTCAAAAGACCTGACTGAAATTGGCAGTTTGGTGCAACAGTTATTAAACAAGAACTGACACACACCCATAGAGTGGGACCACAGAAAGTGACTGGTTGAGCCATGTTACACCACAAAATGAGGTTGAAATGAAAAGTTGATGCAGCAGCCTTGATTTCTGCAAATTGCCAGTTTAGCAAATGACATCTCTGGAGGGAAACATCAAGACATAGGTAAGTTTTTGACTATGTTGATGGACTGGATTTTTTAGTTCATTGAAGACACCGAATCCATTTTATGATGTTCAATACAGTACAAAGCCATCAGAATCCCTCTTAATTTTTCCCATTTCTTTTGTGTCACTGGACTGGGACAAAGTTACCTGAGTGTACCAGTATATTTGACCCCTTTTTAGTGGGAATCATTGGTAAAACAACTGTATTTCTTACCCTCTACACCAAGGATTTTAAGCAGTAAGCACTTATTAAATAGTAGCACGTATTAAACAGGATTAAAATAAGGCATAAATTAACTGTATGAACTTCACATGGAAGTTTATTTACTTATGCTCCATGCTGTCTAAACCTGAAAGCAATGAATGGGACAGAAAATAAATCTTTTGCAAGAGTTCAGTGCTGATGATTTCTACTTACATACAGGTCGCAGGAATCACAGTGAGGCCAGATCAAGGCTGTGCAGAAATGAAAGAAGCTAATTGGACACAGTGCAGATCTATCTAAAAAATGCAATGTATTAGACCAAACCTGACCAAGAGATTCTGGCGTGTGTTTCTGCTACTGTCCTTTCTTCTTCAAACTGGCCCAGCATTTGTTTTATTGGTGCGCATATGCACAGTTTCATGCAAATTGGTCCCCAGGATGCCTGAACAAGAACAGAGTGGATAACTAGCTGTTGTGGTTCATAGCAGAATTACATGGAAATATTTTGTCTACCTACCTTTCATTTGCCTGCAGTAGGTCTTCCCTTCTGATTAAATGCCAAAATGCTTTCTGTAAAATATCAGCTGAAATATACATGGGAGTTCAAGACTGCAAGTAGGTCAAGGGAAAAAAAAATCTGCTGTTGGAGCTGCTGGAGATTTATCTGGAGAAACTGAAACTGCTAAAACTGCCTCTTAGGTTTCTCCTGCCTTCATTTGCACTCGTGCATTAAGAGGAATCCACCAGGGGAAGTCACTGGGATTTGATATCCCTAACCTGATTCCAGCTGATTTGATGGCTAAAGCGGAGGCAAGTAGAAGCAGGCCCTGAAAGCACAAGCTAAGAAAGGTTATTTGCCCATTTAGTGGCTTGGTGCCTTCTGTTGCCCTGCCTTAGCCACTGATGGCTTCTGCCAGTTTCTGTCATGGGGATGATGCTTCACATCTGAATGCCTGTTTCTAGATTGAACTGGGGGCCTATGATCTTTACCCTTTTCTGGTTCAAAATGCTGAGGGAAGCCTGTTGCCTGCATGCCAGCCAGAAATCTGCCCTTTCCTGCGGTGTTTCTGTGGAGGTGACTAGGAGTTCACAGGCAGCTGCAGTGGAGAATGAGAAAATAAATTTCTGTTTGCTTTTAATTAGCACTCTATAGGAAAACCTGTATGCAAAAGATTTTTTCCCTTGTTTTCTTCAACTCCCTGGTGCCACCCACTGATAAGGAATCATGCACTACTGCTAGATACAACCCCATTGTATCCAGGGCAGGTAGCATTTTAGTATTTCATACATGGTCTCTTTGTCAGAGCTCTCTTGTCTCATCAGGCCAATACACCAGGGATTTCTTTCCATTCCTGCTGGAAAGCTCCCTCTAGACTAGGTTGTGCACAGTTGCACAGCACTGGTTTCAGAGCCCATCCAGCACGTGGGAATGATTGCAGATGCAGACATCTTCAGTGATGAGGGAAGAAAGCAGAGCTGATAGCAATGGAAGAGTGAACCATTGGTCTCTAGATATCTCAGCATCTTGCCTGCCACTTGCTCTTTCAGGAGATTGATCCTGTTTTAGGATCATTTTGAGATACACCAGTGTTAGAATTCATTACTCCTTCCCGTTAACAAAACCGACTCCTGGCAGGATTATTCCTGATTAAAGGACAGAGGCACAAAGATGAAATCAAGAGGGAATCACTTTTGATTTCCTAGTCTTCAAATGCATGAAAGATGTTTTCTTAGCTCTGGAGCCAGAAGAGCCATGCTTGTACTGACATGTCTTATGTTTGCTTCATGCAGCTGCTGAAGAAAAGAGGCTTCAGTCCCTTTGAAGTTTACCCTTATGAGTTCAGTGCTGGTACAAGCAACTGGAGTGGCAGCTTTGAAGATGCCTCATTTCTGTCTCAGAGTTTCCTTCATTTTTCTCCTCTTGGAAGCTGATGGAGTTAAGGGAATACAAACCCAGTGTGAACAGGCTCTAACGTCCTGGTAGTAAGAACACTGTAATAAGCCAAACGGAAAAGTAACTTCAGCAGCAGCAGATTTCATCACATTCTGATAGAAAACACGTATTTTCCCCTGGCCTCTCCACAGAGTGATGCAGTGTGAAATGGAGGGAGACTTTGACCTGCATCAGGTGCTTAGGTGAATGGGTTGGTCACCCTAAAAGACTCCTGTTCCTTTATTTATACCGCCACCTTCTAGTCCCTTACTGTGACTATAGAGAGAACTGAGTCTTGTAACTTTCCACTGCTATTAGGTGTGTAAAGTCAAGTATTGCCAACACCCAACAACCCCCTGTCAAATTCTTTGACAGACTCCACAATTTACAATATAGCTCCTCTGAGATACATATTACTGGAGCCATTACTTCATGTATGTGACATTTTCCAATTATTCTTTCACTGTTCTTAATCAGCATTTAATTTTACAGCATCATTCTGACTGCCTGATTAGTCTTTTTTTTTCTTTATTTAATACTCTATAGACAGATTAAAAAAAAAAAAAGCCATCCTCTCCCAGCCATTTTGAGTCATCATTAATTTCATCCATTTCTCCTTTTTAATTGTTCTGTTATCTCTCTAGCTCCATTCCCACTCAATATATTAGAAAGAAACCTCCAACCTTCTGGTTTCTCCCAGCCCCTTTGGCTAATGATAACTCATTTGGGGTTTTTAATTGCATTTTTAATTAAGGTTGCTTCAGCCCTATTGGCTCAGGGCTTTTCCTCAAGTGCAGCATTTTCTGGTGTGCAATGCAGTGCAAGCTAGCCAGCAGGGACAGCCTTTGCACAGAGGCTGTAGAAGCTGCGTGGAGCTCATACCACTTTCTATTGCAAGAAACCAGACAGGGAATAAGGAGAAGTAAGTTAATTTCTAGGCTATTTTTCTCATTTTGGGGTTTAACTTAGTCAGTGGTGTCTCAGTTCCCTACCTGTAAAATGACCTCTCTCTTCTGTGGCTCCTTGAGCAACTTAGTGAAGATACCCTGTCTCCTTGCACCTCAGTTTGCCCCTCCATTACTCAGAGGGTTTTTGTGAGATGCTTTCCTGCTCCGGCAGCTGCAGTTCTTGCATTTGTGGGATGCCGGGACAGCTTTCTGCTCTTGCCAACATGTCACGGATCCCGTATTCTCTGCCTGGCCATATAAAAAACCTGTATGCAGTGCACAGAGCTGTGGTGGGTATCACCTGAACCTTCCCCTGCCTCTGTCCTTCATGCCAACTGCGGTGAGTGCACATGGTCTCGTCAGCTGAGCAAAGGGGTCTCACCTGCATAGGGAGAGAAGCCCTGCACTGTCCGTACTGAGCCGCTGTGTCACCTTAAGCTTAGATCTAAGCAGGTAAGCATCACTAACGCCTAGTTTGTATAACCTCAAAACCACCTGTGATGAGTGATGGCTTCACTCTTCGTGACTCATCCCTCTGACCCAGTGCTAACATAAAGTCCAGCTCTGGACTGTTCTGTCTGGACTGTTAACAGAAGCTGTGGTTAAGGGTTCCTAAATGGATGCTCCTGGCAGTCATTAAAGACAGCATTACCTCATTTCCAAGAGCACAGAGANAAACCACCTATGATGAGTGATGGCTTCACTCTTCATGACTCATCCCTCTGACCCAGTGCTAATATAAAGTCCAGCTCTGTGTTAACAGAAGCTGTGGTTAAGCGTTCCTAAATGGATGCTCCTGGCAGTCATTAAAGACAGCATTACCTCATTTCCAAGAGCACAGAGATTTTAGCCTTAATATCCTAGCCATGTTCTAGCTCGAGTACTTACTTTTTACACCTCAAAATGGTTTTTGGTTATTTTTATTAGCAACTACAGTTTCACTTCCTGCCCTAAATTGTGCTACTGAGTTGCTCATATGCTGTATAGAGTGTCATACAGAACTGAGCTTTGAGCATAGTTGTGTATTTGGAAAATATTTTGGGAATAAATGCAGGTGAACAGAGTTCACATCTAAAAGTATTTCTTACTTGTAATATATATATTGCTCCAACTGTTCTGAGAAGTACTGGTGTTTATAAAATGTTCCGAGTGTCTCTGAGGAAATATGTACTATAAGATCATTCACCACTTTTAATCACAAATAAACCTGATGTGTCATAATTACTCTGGCTGCAGATTCAACAGATTTCATAATGCATTAGCAAAACATAGCCAGCCATACAATTGCAGAGTAATTAGTTCAATAAAAAACAGATCATGAAAATAATGAAGAAATTCATCACATAAGCTCCTCACCAGCAGCTAAGGGCTTCTGATAAGGACTGAGAAGGTAGTTTTTTCAAGCACATGGGTCCTGATATCGGATTGTCCTTTCAATAATAAACCCACTGGGCAGGCTCTGATGAGCAAATCTTCACAAGGACTGAGTCACAGAACCAGAGTCCAGTGGTTTCCTCTAACACTCGCAACCAGCACTCCAGTAACATCCTAATGATGAGAAAAGGAACAGGTACATAATAATATGTAATGATAACATAATAATAAAATAATAATTCAAGGAATAGTTCACAAGTAACTTTCTGTTAATGTTTAGCATTTCAAACTTGTTTTCCAATGAAAGTATGTCCGCGCTGATGTAGAACATGGCAAGGGTTATTCCTGAGTCTGAGTCTGGCTTTCAGAAGATACCTATCCAACAACATCAGGAATTAGAAAAGTCCCAAAATACAAACTCTTCAGCTGCTGTTGTTATCCTCAGGAGCCTTTCATTTTCTTAGGCATTCCCATGATTAAAAGAGATTTTTCTCAAAACAAGAAGTAAGGATAGTCTAACATTATTTAAATAATTCTGATTTATAGCTGTTCTTTTTCTTTTCCTCTACCGCCTATGTGATCAGATAAAAAGAGTTTCAAAGGCTAGACAGCCTGACTTCTTCCAGGTAGCAAAATACCAGGAGTAATTAGAAAATGTAAGCGGAGCTTATCCATTTATCACGGCCAGGTTTTCTCAGATGGTACAGACAGAAGATACTTTATCATATCTTAGTCATCTGAGCACTGTAGAATCCTACTCTGCTTATGCCCCTACACAAAAAGATGAGCTCAAGACTACCCAAGCGACCTCAGTTCCTCACTGAGAATCTTTACTTGAGTACAACCCTTAAGGTCTCTCTGAATAGAGACTAAGTATAGCTCTGTGATAAACTTCAGGAGAAGGTTCAGTGACTATAAAGCAAAAGATGTTCACAGCATTTTGGCTCATCAGCATTGATACTGCAGAGCAGAAACCTATGGGTAGAGTTTGCTTCATGGAGGGGAGTTTACCCATTTCTAACAGTGCACTGGCAGGTCTTACCAGCTCAGGCACGATGCCCCGGAAAAAAATCACTATATTGTTTCCATGCTCAAGCTTAACCCCTGCATACATGCTCGTTGTCAGGATTCATGAAACAGACACTGCTTCATTGTGCTGTCCAAGACACCAAATCCAGGTGACATACTGAGAACTTCAGTGAAGAGTAGTTCTGCCTTTTGAATTGCTGGGACAGATAAATGACAATATTGTTTAAACTCTGGCTGCCATACTTCTGGGACAGCCAGGTAACAGCCCGGTTTTAAGAGATTTCTTCTTAGGATGAAGCAACTTTTAGAAACCTTTAATATATACTGTTAGTGATTCATTAATTTCCTTGCCAATGCTTGTGTTTCACAGCATACTTGCTAATATGTGCATGTTAAAATTTTTCAGCTGTCTGCTTTCTACTTTTCCTTCCTTGGTAGTGAGAGCTTTTCTTTCTGTTTTTTTGTTTTGTTTTNATAGTGAGAGCTTTTCTTTCTAACTGTTTTTTTTTTGTTTTGTTTTGTTTCTTCTGCATTACCTTTTTTCTTGGAAAGACTATTTAAAAATAGCTCTTCAATATAACATATTTATTAGAAAATGGTAACTCTTTCAGGCTTTGGATTGTTCTATTTGTTGAGTCCTCCATTTGCTTGGAAGTTTATGTGCTACAGATAGATTATGACCCAAGACCCTTTCCTTTGTTTTATTTGGGCAATATTCATGTAGCTTAGCATTAGGCTGTAGGTAAAAATGGAAATTAGGTACTGTGTATTTATATCTGAGTTTTCCTCCGTAGGGCTCGACTGAGAGAGGAATCACCAAAGTCAATGGAAGCCTCATCTTTGGTTTCAGTGTGTGTCAAGACAGGCTGTTTCCAGAAGTTCCTTGCAAACCTGTATTGGCTGCTGCTTATCCTTTGCATTTTCTTTGTTCATCTATTTTTAAATAACCAGACAAGCACACTATTATAGTTCAATTTGTTCTTCAATATTGATTTTTTGAGGCTGACATATGATTTACTCCCATGGCTATTTGCAGTGACAGATCTTTGGAGCCGTGAATTCTTGATAAAAGTAATGGTATTGTTTCATCCAGCCACACAGTCTGGAAGTCGGGAGGGCCAGGCAGCCCAGGTCACCTAAGCTGCTCGCTCTGGACGTGGTGGATCTGCTTACTTGACAGGTTACAGAATGAATTTCAGTTTCACTGTACATGTCCTAATTAGACTTGAAATACTTCAGTTCATCACTGTATGGTACAAAGTAGGCTAAAGTGGGAGATGCTGTCTTACTTCACTAAAATCACAAATGACAACAGCTGCTTCTCTTTTCAAGCAGGTATTTGAAAATTGCAATTTAATCAATTATGTTTTCTAATACAGTAAGGGTTTGGGGTGTCTGAGAAGTGATTTTTCACAGTTTATTCCTAGCAAAAATCAGAGGATATGAAGGGAAAATATTTATATCACCTACTATTTCATTTAGTTTAAACATAAATCCAACAGTAGGTGATACCTAAGAATAACAGAAAACCTGCTAGAAATACAGAGGCAGGTGCAGCAGAATTAGCCCTCTCTTCTCAAGGGCAGTACCAAAGCAGGATGCATCTGCCTTCAAAATGCGTATGAGATCTTGGAGCTTTTAACCTTAAGACCTTAGACCTTAAACTGTGTCGCTGAAGTGTAGTAACCCGGGGGGGTAAGCAGCACACTTTGGTCCTCTTTATTCCTTGCTGGCTAACCTCTGACTTGGCGCACCTCGACTCCCCATTCCTGCTGTTCCCTGTCGCTGCCCAGAGACTTGCTTACGGATTATGTCCGAGCTGCCTGGAGGTTCAAGGTGGGTGGGAAGAAAAGGGGTGAAAGGCTCTCAGAGGCTGGCCAGCACTGTCGCCGCTACCACGTGCTGTAGCTGGGAGCACCCACTTGTCTGGGACCTTCTGGAGGAGCTGCGGTGGCCCAGGTGGCCCTTATGTCCCCTCTTTCCTTGGAAATGCATCCCATTCCTCAGCTGCTGCGTGCTGCAAACTGACCAGAGGGGATTAAAGCACTGCAACGCCTTGACAGCTGGATGAAATATCAATATGGAGTCAATAGTTCTTCAGCTGTCACTTTCTACTGTAGTCACCTCATTTTTCAAGAAACAAGCATCAATTCTGAAATAGCCATTAAAAAATGGACCAGTAAAATCCTATCTGTTTGAGTGAGGTTGTTATTGTGTTATTAGAGATAATGAAAAGCAACAACATCTGTACAGTTCGTATAAACGTGTGGAAACGTCTGGTACTGTTTAAATGGAGTAAGTCTTTCTTGTATAGAAGCATCACTTAAAATATGAAATACGGACATTTCAGTTATTACAAAACTGTGCCATATTAGCTACATGTGAATCATTTTCCTCCCCAATTTACAGCGCACAACAGTACATAGAGAAAAGCAAATGATACAGATTATGCTAGTCTGCTGCTGCTCCATCATCTATTAAATTGTCTTCTTTTATAACTAAATATTAAGGCATATTCTTTTGATAGCAAGTCTTGAAGTTATAATTTTGTAAGATGAGGGCTATACTCTGAACCTATACATTTCATAAGGACTACAGTTTGCAGAAGTGGTAAAATGCCCAGAAAGACAAAACATTTTAATCTAATTATAGACTGATTTTCAAACTTTAGCAGACAATGTAATTTCCTCTGTAGCTTAGTGAAGCTCTATTTATTTTCTTGGATCTTTAACTTTCATGACCAAAATATTTCAATATAAAAACATGAGCTGAAAAATCATTTATCTCATAACATCAGCAGGAGACATATATCTTAGGGAGTTCATTTGGGGGAGAGGAGGGGAGACCTTTTTCTACTGCAAAGTATTGTATCATTTATCAGTAGCCTAAGAAATAAAAGAAGTACCTTGGGAGAGAAGTCACAAAAGTATATGGCACAATTATATGTAAAATGCTGGTGATATGTATTTTTCATTAATAGTTAATGCTTTAGGGTAGGTACATCCAGCCTTTCCTTCAATCTGAACTTCCCAGAAGACAGGCAGGATTTATATGGTCCTGTGGTAATAGTACATTTTGTTCTCCTGAAATAATGTCTGTCCATATATCATACAATATGAACAGGAAAGTTTAAGCAGACAGTAGCCTGTGGCTAAAAATTTCAGAGTGCCTGCCTTTAAACTTCTATATTGGTATCTGGGAAATCAGCCACAAGCCACTCTGCTTTCCTGAGGTGCTCTGCTATTAACAGTCCTTCTGAATGATGCTCCTTTGGGTCTGTTGTTCCCTTTGTCCATGGGAAAAGTTTTACGGATAAAGAGGGTCCCGGGGTGGTCCCACAGGCCGCATCTTGCCAGGTGGGAGAAGGAGACTTGCCAGTAGCAGGGGTGGCACCCCACACCGTACCACAGCCTAGGACCCACTGTTGGGCACTGGACACGTGTGCGGGCATGCAGACTCCAGAAAGGAAGAGCCACCCTGTGGGAGGCATGGAAAGCTAAAGAGCGTAGCCCAGAGAGGGATCAAATTCAGTCCTCACTGCGGCACTTTGCTGTGAGTTGTGGGCAAAGGCCAGCTGGAGAATTGGGCATCCCTTCAGCACAGCCTGCATGTGTTTTGTACCCAGACTGGTGAGCGGGCAGCAAACGCTTCATTTCTCCTGCAAGGAGGACTGGCTTAACAAGTTACCCACTAGTGATTCCAGTCAGCAGGGAGTGGAGGTTTAGGTTGCAGGCAAGTGTCTGAGGAAAGTGCTCAAAAGCACCGCTATGAACTACATGTTAAATTTCTAACGATTTAGCAGGGCTTTGCAGGCACTCTTGACTACGTTATTAAATGTCTGTTCCCATCTTTCGGTGACTGATCAGCCTTGGAAAAGTAATCCTGAGTTTTCATGACTCCGTTTTCCAGGTGTAAAGTGAGTAAAGCAGAAGTTCCTCCCTCAGAGCTGTTCAGACAAGAAAAGTACCAAAGCTTTCTCTGGTTTTAGTGTTCAAAAGCATTGAGCTGCTCAGAAATCATGGCATGATAATATATGCTTTAGATACATCTGATGCCTAAATAGATTTGATAATATTCTAAGGCTATAATATTTTATATGATAAAATATTTTATATGATAAAAAGGCAATCATATTTTATACGATAAAATACTGAAGAGAAGATTCTTTGCAATCCTGGACATAAATGATTTTTTTTTTGTCTAGTAGGAATAACCAACATAATTGTCATCATAAACATAATCATTATTACTTTCTATTTCTATTTACTATTGTTATTGTCAGAGGACTTCTTCCATAGGTGTTAAAATGGTGTAAGGCAACTCCACGATGTCCTTCCACTTTTTTTTTTTTTGTGGAGATTTGTCTTAATTGGCATTCTGACAGGCAAAAATTCATCCTCTAGCTTCCGGGAGTGTATCTTGTTTTCTTTGTGTGATTAGACTGAGAGTCCTCTGAGAACTGAGGGGCCTGCTCAGCACTAACCTTTAATTGTATAATTTTATACTGGAGCTATATTCTTGTTCTCCGGAGCCTTAGTGCTAAACTAAAATATACTTACTCTATCTGTAGCCATGCTTAACTGCAGAGGCATATCATATATTTTAATACTGTAATTCATGAATATTGTATTATTTAATGAGTCTTATGACTCCATGTGCTTATATAAGAATTTTGAGCTTGTGATTTCCCTTCTTAATTTGGTAACTGCATCATCCAGGACTTACTTTTACCACTATCAACTTAAAATCTCTGATTTATTTTTAATGGGTGGAGGCAAGAACTTTGATTCTGATGCTTCCTTGCTAAGAGATTTTTTCCTGGTGCTTATATACCTTGTTGTCTGCAAAGTTATTTCTGTGCAGTTAGAAAATCAGTGAATCCAGTGAGAAATATCCTTTACTTGTTACTGCTGCAGGATTATACTGCATACCAGGACCATGTTGTACCTAATTCCCACTTGATACTGACTTTTTTTTTTTTTATATGTGTGTGAGCAATTTTACTTCTTCACTTCATTAAACAACTGTGGCCTTTAGCTGCTAAATACTGGGGCAAAACTGTTTCAATTTTCAGCTGTCAAAATTTACACCAGACTCCAGATGAGAGTGCTCCAAAACCACATATACAAGTGCCTCAACATGTGTTGTCTGAACTGCAGACTTTCCCATTGCCTCAGGTAGAACCATACCTGGGTTACAGCTGGATGTGCATTTGCAAACCTTACAGGTCCCATTATTTTATGAAATATTTAGATCTGAACTACACCATCTATCTTCTCAGCTGCTGACTGCCTGCCCCTATTTCCTTCTTGTGGAAAATTAGATCCAAATACAAATTCACAGAGAAACTTGAAAAAAGCTGAAACTGGCCAGAAGAAAGAAGAGCATCAGGATTATCACATTATCAGGGTTTTCAACTTTGATTTTAACCGCTTTATTTTCAGAGAATTTCAAAATCGAGTAGATGTGGGTTTTTTTCATCCATCTAAAAAAGTCAAGAACTGGCCAATATTAATGTTTTTCTCACAGCAAAAGAATGCAGGTACAAACAGATGGATCTTGCGATCTTTACTATATTCTTTTCTCCAGTTCCAGTCTCATGTGTCCCCTTCAAGGTTCCTTGTGCGGATTTTCTCTAAGTGTAAACCAGCATTGCTCCTGAGGGACCAAAGATCTCTAACAATTGATAGCAGCTGATTTTCTCCTCCCAGTAATAAGCCAAGTTTTCTTGGTTTCCATTGTGGTAACTCCGAGACCGAATGGGGAGCTTGGCTGAGCACTTTTCTATTACTTACCAGCTTTTTATGGATTTGTTTAATAGCAGACAAAGGGTTATAGAAATGATTTGCTCCAAGGTTGTTTCAGAGAAGGACTTTTAACAGCAAAATGGGCTAATATACTCTCCTCTCCTCTTTGTTGTTGCTTGCTCCTACCCACACATTGCAGAAGGCCTTGGTGATATTAACACAGCTGTGGGCTTGCACAGCCACAGAAGATGTCCTGTTGATACATCTTAGCGGTGGTGTAGGACCTGCAAGGAGCAAATCAAAGGAGCAGCTCGGGAGCTTAAGGGCTGGAGCTCCCTGAGGTCCTCCCTGGTGTTCCCTCATAACATAGAGCTGCTACCTCTGATGCAATGGTAGCTGCGCTTAGCCCACTGCATAGGGAAAGCAAGGAAAGAGTTTGTTTCTGAATTAAAGATCACTGGATGGAGTGTGTAGGAGAAGAGGGCTTTAGGGACAAGAACAGGCACAGGCATTATTAGTTTAAACGAAGAAGAAGTGGGGGAGGTACAGAAAATTACAGTGCAGCATAAAATAGGAATACAGAGTTTGCAGTGTTCAACAGATTGCAAATACTAGTTCCCAACCTCATCTTTTGAACGTATTTAGTGTGTACTAAAAATCAGGTGTAAGGGATTAGAGGAGAAATGATGAATCTATGAGAAATGTTCTCTTTCTGGAAAGTGAGTTTTTCACTTTATACTTAGGCTTTATACATTCTTCATATTTAGCAAGGTTAAAGACTTGTTGGGAGGACAGTAAGCTGAATTCAGGAAAAGATTTCAAGATGAAGGCAAGATCTTCTTCCAGCACATGCTGTAACTGTTTCCCACATATATGCCCCATGAACCAGACGGAGTAGGATACAAGACTGACTAGATCCCTGACTAGATCATGTCACCGATATTTTATTTCCCATGGCAACAACAAAAAGAAACAGATATATTTGTGTTTGTTTATTTGTTTTAAATCACTTCATGAATTTCTGAAAACACTGTGAAATACGTTTATAGTTAGGTTTTTACCAGTGATTTTTCTGGATAGTCTTACCCTTTAAGTAAGTCACTTATTTTAGCAGACTGTAGACCAGACAGTTTTTATACTTCTTTCTCAGCACACATACCCTTGTGAATATCTGATAAATGCTAAAAGATGAAAGTGCATTCCAGAACAGTGCATTCTGTTCTACTTAAACAGAAGTAGATTAGTTTAATAGCATAGAAACCCCTAATATTAAAGTTATCTTACTTCACTCAACTCTTTTGTTATCTGATATTTTTATTAGTCAAGTATATTTCTTTTTTTTCAGGGGAGACAGTAGAATCTGACCTTCGTCAAATTGTAATTTTCTTAAATCTTAAAATATCCCGTATGATGTAGTATTTGCAATGACATCTTGAGCTTAGTGACAAAATTGTCCTTTTGTACTTCTTATAGGTTTGTTAGGTTGATTGAGAGTCAGTGGGTGAAAATAGGACTCAAATTCAATTTTGATTGATGAGTCATATGACACAATTGAGAATAAGTAGGACACTGCAGCTCGTGTTCCCTCTAAGTGGATAAAAATAAAGGACTAAATTTTCAAAAGATTCAGGTCACTGAAATAGGCTTTGGTGTTTATTATAGCAGGTGCATGTGGCAATAGTACCCACGGGCTGTTCCAGGCATTGGTTCAGCAAGGCAATGAGTTGCATTTATTAAAATTTACCTCCGCCGAGCCAGAACGGTTGCCTCAAAAATGAATCTGCCCAGATGACTTGGCTAGGTGGAAGTGCCACAGGTTGAATCCCTTTGTTTTTGTTTCCTCATGTGTGAACGGTAACACTTGCTCACTTCTCAAAGCCCATGATTTCCAGCACAGCGTGTTGCGTTATGCTGCGCTCCCATTAAATATTCTCAAAGCTGTGAGGAGCCAGTGACCACAGGGAGCGATGAGTGTGCTCAGTAGGCACCAAGGGCACCCCCAACATGTGCCCACTGCACCAGGGCCGCCTGTGTGGGATGTTCAGGGTGTGCCTGGGCAACGAGTGGCATCTGGGTTCACCATCCTACTCAGACCAATCCCACTAGCGAACTCGTGGGGCTTTCAGCAGCCAGTAGAGATTTACACATACATTAAACTCCTTTGAGTTGTAGGACCCATGTGACACTGAGGGGAGCCTAGATCAGACACAAGGGTTGCTTTGGTATGTATAGCTGTATAGCTGAGAATCTGGGTTAGAGAATGTTTTATGTATTAGAGGATGCCAACTTCTTGTAAAATAGATTTCATTTTAGGATTTAAACTCTCTAAGAGAGTCTAACACCTGTCTCTGAAAAGCCAATTGTTAAACATCCTATCATCAGCTATGGCTGCGGTGGGAGAGAAAAAGCGTTTACAAGAGCTGAATCCCTATTCCTTTCAGGGTCCCTTACCAACAGGCTGCGTATGGGCAGGATCTGGAAGGCACCTAAGGACTTGTGTGGGCCCCATGCCCCCGGAGCACCACGTGGCTCTCCAACAGGCAGCCACATCCAGCATCGGACTCTCCTCCCACAGCAGTGACTGTAGTTATCACAAGATCTCCTACAGACCAGGATGTTTGCAGACAATAACAATTCACTGCCACTAATTACAGAAGTTTCAGAAACTTCTCCTTCGACCTCAGCCTGACTGCCCAAAGCAGACAGAGTCACAGGGAGGTGTCTGAGTTACCCTTGCGAAGGGCATGAACTAGCCAACTGAAGGGCTTGGCGGCGTTCAAGTGCCACAGGATTCAGTCCGAGCTAATTAAGTAGGTCAGGGAGGCCCCAGAGCGCAGCGCTGTGCTGTGTGGGGGCCAGGAGAACAGAGCTAAGCAGAGCTGAACAGAAAGCCATCTTGGCAAGTTAATGTGACTTTCCGAGAACAGGAGAGAGGACGTGTGACCTAGCACGCCGTCTCCAGGCCTACTCCTAAGTATCGCACCGTGGCACAAGTCCAAACCGGCCAACTGTGTCACACTGTTTATATGAGTATACAAACTCTAAGGCAATGCAGACTGAATCAAAACAGGCAAGAAGACTTGCCAATACTCCCCAACTATCTTATTAAATCCATGCCTGCTGAAGACTAGGAGATCACAACTATACTTAACCATGATGAAAATTAGGCCTAAATACCGAATAAAATAATTACAGACAGGCCAATTAATGCAAAACCTTTTCTGGGGCTGGGTGTTTCAAAAATAATAGGGAAAGCTGGTGGGCTATGCAAACAGCATCATCCTCTGGGAGCCCAAGGAGCCAGCACATCTTCAAGACATTAACAAGTCCAAGCCAGGAGGTGATAAGACAGGACTCCAAGAGCTGTCTCAGGGCACTTCAGCTGCTGCAGTCTTTTTCTTTCCCCCATAACGTCTTTAATACCACACCATCAAGAAGGGGAAAAGGATATTAAAAATTCTACTGTACAGGAGGAAGAGGAATAAGAAATGTTAAAATGAGCTCTTATTTTCAGTATAACGTATAAAGTACCTTAACAAGTCGTCGTCTTCTTCTCAGCATCTTGAACAGGAGGTTAAAAGACTGTCTCTGCTGGCAGTGTGCCACAGGACCGAGGAGGACAAGGTCACTTGATTTAAAACACTGTTTTATATTTAATGTAATACTCTAGTAAGGTCATGTTGTCATCCTGAATTTTCTGAGCCATTACGTTCTGTTGGCATTAACACAATCCTACAAATCATGGGTAGTTACCTTTCTACGAAGATATGGCATAATTTAAAACTTCAATAAACTATGAAAAGTTCAAGGAAGCATGCTGTATCTATTTATGTACAAATTTATGTAGGTAAATATAACTATGTATTTATATGTGTACATATATACAGCCCTCATCCGCACCCCACACCTCTTAGAGTGACCGATTTCCCCTTCAGATAACGCCGTAGCGTAAACCTGACTGTATGTCTAAAATAAATTACTTTTTCCATGACAACATGGTTATCTTATTAAGAACTGATAAGTATCAGTTATACTACAAGGATGCTAAGGTCACAGGTTAAGTATGAATCCCTACTGCAGCTCTAAAGGAAATTACATTTGCGTTGAACATAGCATGACTCACTCTAGAAAGAGTTTGTGCCTGACCGTGCATTTAAACTTTCTCAGTTCCAAGGAACACTGCACTATTACATAAGCCTTTCCCTAAATATAGCCTCCTAACCATGCACACTCACTCTGTCAGTGTCACAGGTCAGTGGTCTTAACCTTTGTGGACACTGTTACAGCATCAAGTTAATGACATAAAACGATTTTTCGAGGAAGCCACTAAATCAGAAGCCTTCTCTACTCCCTCTCTAGTAGAAGGCAGCCAGGCAGCATATTGGTGCAGCCACAAGCTTTGCTGATTCTTTTTCTTCCAGAGAGATAATTCTACTGTCACCAGTTTGCTTGGTGATAAATTCTAAAAGACCTAAATATATCTGTACTCCCCTACATCTCTGTCCTCTCTGGCACATTAAGATGGGAATTAATCCTCTCTTCAGAGACAACTTTTTTTTCTATAAAGTCAGACTATGTTGTTTCAATTTCAAAACTGAAAAGTTCTTCAGCAAGATTATTTACACTTTTCGAGAGGAAGGGAAATTTCTCCTAAGACTGCTGTCAAGATGGAGGGTTTTGTGTGGAAGTTTGTGAGACTACTTCCTTTGCAAAAGAAAAAAAACTTTTTGACAACTTTAAACTCTGTGCATTTGAATCACTTTTAATTATTGGATTTATCTGCTGAAAATATTTTATAGTGCTGGTGTTAGTAACTGCCAAGCATGGGTATTTCCCTTTCCCCATACTCATCCCTCTCGAGGGCTTGGGGTCAGTGATTATAGCAGCAGAGCTCCAGCTTCAATTTGCCTCTTTCCCTGATTCAGCAGAGGCCCCTCACAGGACACTGTACCATTTAGTGAGCTGTTCTTGCTTTCCACAGAAGTTAATATTATTGTTTAATATCATTTTCCACTAGCTGGAACAAAGACTAGGGTGCAGTGACCCCATTCTCCAGTCTAGTCTGACACCAGTCTTTCCTCTCCCTCTAGCCCACCACTATCTCTTGATCTCCTGTTGCTCAGAACACTGGACGTTTTCATTGCAAATGCTTTTTTTTTTTCCAGTTAACCAAAAAATCTCAGAGAAAAATAAGTTGTAATTAAGACAAAACCTTTTTATTTTAATTTTCCATTCGCCTAACAAAAAAAAAAAAAGTCAAGGACTTGTGCTGCTGTGAGAGTGCCTCACATTCCATATATATATATATACGAGAGAGGATTTTCAAAGGCAAGATGAGTAGTCTGTGGACGACACTAGAGAAGCAGCTGGCCTGATAATGTGATGGGGAGAGTGCTATACCTCCCTGAGTGGTAGAGTGAGAACAGACTGCTTACTTTTTCTGTAGTTTTGTATCACCAAGAAGACACAAACATGGTTGCTGTCACAGTAGTTGTCAAAGAGCCCAGATATCGCTAAGCGGAGCTAAGGAATGAGTGATGTGATGGTGTGGTTTGTTTTATTAACTGGGTTATTGATTTACCAGGAGGGATAATTGGTGCAGGAGGAAACTTCTGCTGAAGAAAGACTGTTCTGTAATAGCTTGCTCGAGAATTTCCTTCATCTCTTGCTGAAGCGTGTTGTTAATGTTATACTGTACATGATACAGAATTATGTACACTGAGCTGATCCTTGGAGAGCAAAATGATGTGAAAATGAACATAACATTCCAAGGGATGAGAAGGTATTCTTGCATTCAGATATAATATTAGCATGGTGAATATGATCATTTAAACACAGAAAACTGAACATTATGTCACTTTTCTGCCTGCCCATCCATCTCAATGAAATCTGTAAATAAAATTATCCAAAACATAACAGATTTAAATCATTTAAGACTTCAAAAATGCTGGCCAAAATTCAGAATGTGCAGACATTGTGGAAGCAAGAATGTGAAGGCCTCTATGACACAGCTGCTCTTCTGTTGCTCCACTGATCCACACTGCTGAAAGCCTTTGGTGCCTCTGAGTTACTAAGCACAGGACAGCCCCTGTTCAGTGGAGACCTCCTTCTGCCTCTAGCCCAGCAAGCCTGCAAGCGTCACAGCGTGACCAACTTATAAAAACGGAGAATCACTGACTCATGAAAATGTAAAACTGAAGGAGGCCAGCAAAGAAAAGGTTGTTCAACTACCCAGCCACCCCTTTGCTATCACCACTCAAAATAGGTGTGTTCTTGGGCAAACACTTCTTAACATTTAAATAAATATTTGGCTTGAAGGCTGGGAAAAAACTGCTTTACAGTGAATACAAGCCTGCTCCTCCTCACACATACAACTGTACCTACCAGATGTTGCCATAAATTAGCTCATATTATGAAACCTAAGGTAGCTGTGGCACAAGTGCACTTCATCAAAATGGAGCCCACTATGTTGCACATTTTCTAAAACAGATGAAGATACACAGTCATCTGGAATTTGAGGGGGCAAGAGATTAAGTAATTGACTGGAGTTAGCCAAGAAATTGGTCAATGAGGTCCCTTGACCTCTTTTTCTGTAACAATGCTTAAGTGCCTGTTGTCTTAGTGGGATGCAATAAAACACTTGATTGGAATTCTCCCTCCAATATCTTGTCTGCATTACCTTCTTTCAGACTGTATCCATTATTACTTGTCATTGCTAGTGATTTAGACAGCCTTGTTCCTATGTATAACTGCTTTGGGGGAAGTTACCTGCATCTTAAAGAGACATTGGTGCTGAGAGGAGGTGCTGAAGTTATGTTCTAGTGACCAGACATTTCTCCCGTTGCTGGATCATGTGTCAATGAATTTCTAGTTCTACAGCATAGATTTTCTTCAGTTGCTCATTTACACCCTCTGCCTCTTAATTTAACTGCACCTCATCTCTGTTTGGTTCATACATATAATTTATACATATGAGAATGCAGCATGGAAAGGTTTACCTTGCAACAGTTCAGGAGTTTAGCCATAAGGAAAAAGCATTTCCTTCTGCTGAAAGAGCCGAATGACCAGACAACCCCTGCCTTGGCTGTGTGATTGAATGTGCATTCAAAAGCACCAGCAGCCACATCTACACGAGCTACTCCGCAGACATGGTGCATGTGCATTCGACATGCCTGTGCATGGCCTCTCCCCTATGCACCTATCATGCCACCTAAATGCATCATATGACAGATCGCTCAAGCAGCTGCTCTTTGCATGCACAAGCGCCTGTATATTTTGATCATGCAACCAGAAAGGGACGTTTCAGCCCTCAGATCAAGTCAGCTATCAGAGGGAAGTGGCAAATGACCAGGCCAGATTCAGCCCACAGACTCATTTTTGCAGCTTTTGCAAACAAAGGGAACATCATTACATCATTTTCAACTTCTATCATGAAAAAGTTTCACCCCTCAGATTGCAGCATTTCTTTTCCAAATAGTCCTCAAAGCTTGGAGATGTACCTCACAATTTAAGCTAAATTGCTTGATTGATTTAATTTCTTCTGTCCAATCTCACCTGCTTAAACTCAGTTTCTAACCTACAAAATACCACTTCACCTCTGTGATGCGACAAGCTGCCAGCAGCTGAGATGCAAAAGAGAAATGGCAGGCTCCAGCATTTCCTGTCTGGTGTCCCTAAAAGCTAGCTTTTCTCATCTCAAGGGACACTTTGCATTTTTCACTGTGGGGAACTGTAAGGTATCTGTTTGGAGTTTGAAGCAGATAAAGAAAAGGCACTTGAGGTGAAACTTGGAAATGTCACTCTTGGACCATTCAAGAGAGCACTTATACTCATGGCGGACACTGCTCTGAAAACAAGATTGGGATTTTCTATCATTAAAAAATAACTATCTATCTCCAGGGGCGGCACACAGAATCGTAGAACGGTTGATGTTGGAAGGGGCAGCAGCAGGCTGCCTGGTTAAAATCTCACCCCAAAGAGGCCCGATTTGCATAGTACATCCCAATGCCTCGAGGAAGGCCATGAATGCCTGCTGCAGGGATTGCTTCCTGAATTCATGTTATTGGAGGAAGTGAAAATGAATCTCTTGCTACATATATACTGTGCACGCTCAACACTGCATTAGGAATTACACTTTGACAAGTGCCTTTGAACCACAAAAAAAGATGAAAAAAGAGAGGAAGAGAGAGGGAGAGAGAGAGGAAGAGAGAGAGAGGAAGAGAGGGAGAAAGAGACAGAGGGAGACAGAGGGAAAGAGTGACAAAAAGAGAGAGAGGGAGAAAGAGAGAGAGAAAGAGAGAGAGGGAGAGAGAAAGGGGGAAAGAGAGACAGAGGGACAGAGAAAGAGAGGGAGAAAGAGAGAGAGGAGAGAAAGAAATACAGGGATTGGGAGAGAGAGGGGGAGAGAGGGAGGGAGAGAGGAAGAGACAGAGGGAGATAGAAAAAGAGAGAAACAGAGAAGAGGGAAAGAGAGAGGGAAAGAGAGAGGGAAAGAGAGAGAGAAAGAGAAAGTCTTTAGGGGGTTAGTTTTATTATTAGCGATGGGTGGGCACAGAAAGCAGGAGATCTCGAAGAAGCTTCATGTGAAAAGGCCAAGGGACCTTACTGACATGCCCCGCCGGACACCATGTCCGCGCTACCCCCCTGCTGCCACCGCGACGTTTTGCCGTTGGTCGCACTGAGGTTTAGACTCGCCCCCCGGAGCAGCGGCGGGACAGACCCGCGCCCACCCGCCTCGCCGCTCCCGGAGCCCCCGCTCCGCGGGGCGGGGCGGGGCGGGGCCGTTGGCGGCCGTTGG
>VWPW01020731.1:77064-153812 GCA_013389825.1 Crypturellus undulatus
GCCCGGCCCGACCCGGCGCGCTCCCCTCCACTCCCCGGCCCTGCAGCGTCGCGGCCCGGCGCGGGGCCGCAGCCGGCCCCGGGGCGCTGCGCCGGCCTTGGCTGGAGAAGATGCTGCAGTCGCTGGCGGGCAGCTCCTGCGTGCGGCTGGTGGAGCAGCACCGCTCCGCCTGGTGCTTCGGGCTGCTGGTGCTCGGCTACCTGCTCTACCTGGTCTTCGGCGCCGTGGTGTTCTCCTCGGTGGAGCTGCCCTACGAGGACCTGCTGCGGCAGGAGCTGGGCAAGCTGAAGCAGCGCTTCCTGGAGGAGCACGCGTGCCTCTCGGAGCAGCAGCTCGAGCAGTTCCTGCTGCGAGTGCTGGAGGCCAGCAACTACGGCGTCTCGGTGCTCAGCAACGCCTCGGGCAACTGGAACTGGGACTTCACCTCCTCGCTCTTCTTCGCCAGCACCGTGCTCTCCACCACGGGTAAGGGCGCCCGGAGGCCTGCGCAGCGCGGCACGGCGGGCTGGGGGCCGGGGAGCCCTCGCCGAGGCGCCGGGGCTGCTCGGGCTCCCGCGCGGCTGCGGAGGCGGCTGCGGCCGGCGCGTAGACGGGGCTGCCGGTCCCGGCCGCTGCCAAAACGCCGGGCTGCCTGTCCGGGACGTGGAAGTGCCCTCCTTTCCTTGCGCGAAAGGAGGCTGTCGGTTCAAGTCCACGGGTTTGCGCCTCCGATGGGGGTTCCGCGTTGTTCTGGAGCGCCCCAAAGCGAAGGGAGGGAAGGAGGGAGCCGCCGGCGAGGCTGTGCCGCAGGGCCGTGGCCTGGCAGCCCTGGGGCAGGCACCGCGCGGAGCGAAGCGGGCGCCGGCCGCCCGGGAGCGCCCGGTGCGACGGGAGCCCCGAGCGTGGGACGTGCGGGTCGCGCTCCCCTTCCCTCCCCCCTCAAAAAGAAAAAGGAAAAAAATGAACCCGTGTTTTTGGACAGGCACCAATGACCTGGGTGCCTGTCTGCTGTACTTCTGAGTGCTTTCGGAGGTCTCCCCTTAGGATTTTGGGTCTATCTTCTTTTTTTTTCCCCCTTCTTCAGTTAGACTGAAGGAAAAAAAAGTAACTCAGAATAACTAAAGTTCAGTATTATTTTTACAGATGTCTTCTATTTCAAATTGAATATCTACATGTGAAATACTAACAGTTGTATATATATTGCTTCCAGATAGCAGTTTTCATTGGTATTTTGGTATATTGGCTTAAAGAAACATTTCTTGGACATAATTTCTATACACTCGTTCTTATGTAACAGTTATGCTTCCTGTAAGGTTGTAATGGCCTGCTCCCTTGTAGAGGCTGAGCATCGAAAAGTGTGCTGAGAAGCTGGTCTTGTGGCAATTCAGATGACTTAGTCAATCAGCTCATTGATTATTATTATTATTATTTTTTTAATCATGGCATAGTTGAGTTTGGGAGGGACTGTTTGTGCAGGGAGGTTGGACCAGGTGATGTAGAGTCGAGTCAGAGCAGGTTACCCAGGACTATGGCTTTTGAATATCTCCACGGGTGGTGACTGTGCGATCTCTTTAGGTGATCTGTCCCAGTGCTCAGTCACTCTCAGCTTCTTTGCTTTTATTTAGTAAGAAAAGCATTAGAAAAAGCCTTAAAACTAGACCTTGGGCTTTGCCCTGCAAGTAATTTGAGCCTTTACTTCTATAAAAATGCAGTGCTTTTTTTAAATTCCCCTCCTCCCCAAGTGAGCACTATGAGATGTATCAGCTGATAATAATGATAATGTTCTATTGTACAGATTAGGACAAGTGTGTGTGTGTATATATATATATATATAATATTTTAGATTTTGTTATTTTTTTAGAACATTTGGCAGTGAGCTTACAAATGAGGTTGTCGCTTCTTTTAAGGGGTTTCTAAACAGTGAGATGGGGGCAGAGGGTTATTTGTTTTGTTTCCCTTTCTGGTCCTTGTAACTGTAATTAGAGGGCAAGAGGTGAAATTGTCATACTTATGGCACCTTCAGTTGAATGCTTCCAGTGAATGAAGTCTTAAAGCTGTAATCAATGTATAGTAGTAACAGTGGTAAGTATGAGCATATAATAGTACTTTTTTCTTTAGGAAAACCATAACGTTCTTCAAACTTAAAACACTGAATTGTATGGATCTCATACTGCTATGTTTTTGTTCCTAATCAAATAGATTTTTCTAATAACCTGCTTTTGCATTCAAATTAATATTCTATATTATAATAACCTATACTTTAAAGGAAATGAAAGGCCCTGCTTTAATACTAACTGTATAAGAACAGGTGTATGTAACTTTTCATTTGTTCATTAGAAAAACCTAATCCACGAACACTGCAATATACTTTTAAATCTGATGACTTTCACTTTAGAGATGAGTAAAGCTCCCAAAAGTTCATCAGGACACAGGTCCTGATTTGCCAGTCAGTATTGGGACTGAGTTAGTATCGCTTACAACTGCCTTTGAGGTAATTGGATTCACTAGTACAGATGAGGCATAGACACCACTTTCCCCCTCCGCATATACTTGAGGGCAAGGCATAAGCTAATTTGAGGCTAGAGACCTCACAAGAGAATTATTGAAAAAACAAGCCACTGTTATCCAAACTGAAAACCTTTTAAAAAATACTTTGGAGGCATATACTTAGAAAACTGAGAGTCTGAAATACAGGGTTTTCATTCCTCTATTAAACTGAAATTTAGATAAGGCATAATATGGTACTTCTATATCTAACAGTCTGTTGGGTTAGGCCACTCTTAAAATAAGAAATGGATGGATTTTTGTTATGGAATTGGCTTTGAACTTTACCTAAGAACATTGTTGTACTTCTTGCATTGTTTCCTGTTGTACACAAGAGAAACTTTTATAATTCCATAGATCTAGATGCAGACCAACTTACTATGCCTAGATTCTTCCAAGAACATACAGTTTTCAAGGATGGATTTCCTCCTTCTTTTCTCTCCTCCACTTTCTCTGCCCTTGTGCAGGAGACTTTGAGTCAGTTCAAATAGTCATTAAAACAAGACAGGTGAGAAGCAGGACTAGCCTGATCCTTTGGATATTCAAATATTTATGGACAGCTCAATGTAAAGTGTTGTATCATTACAAATAGTACAGCTGAAGTGCTTTCTATTTTTTGCAAATACTGTAAGGATAAATGCAGAGAAAGACAACGCTGGTATTAAAGCCTAGCTTAAGGTTGCATCTTCATTCAGGGACCTAGTGTGAAATTGCAAGGAGCATAAGGATGCTCTTTCTGTTTATCTAACTAAATTTACCAATCATCACTTCCATGAACGTGCCTCCTGTATGGAGGTGAAGGCTAACTTCACAGCCTTATAGTCTTCCATAGAAAGCATGTAGGGAAAGCTTTGAAATTTTAGAATCTTCAACTCCCCTTGTTTCTACAGACTTTATTCTGGCTCAGAAAAATAGGTACAAATAGGAGAGGTTTGCAAAACATACACAGTAAGGCAAACTGTTACTTGAAAGTGATTCAGATGGGCTGCACACCTGAACTGTCACAGGACCGTCACAAGCTGCCTGAAGGATGGACAAAATACAGTAATGATAAATGGTGGTAAAATGGGCTGGATGAGGCTCCAGCAGATTAGTGTTAACTGACAGAAATTTCATCTTCTAACAATTTTATTCTGCCCTGTAAAGCTACAGTCTTGCATAAGCCTGTAAGAGAAGTGTGCAAAGGGAAGGAATTGATTAAGTCTTGACAATGTAAACACAAGTAATATACAGCTCTGTGTGTTTAAACGGCATCTATATTTGTAAGCTCCTCATAATTATGACTCTACACACATATATATTCATAGTTGGTCTCAGTACTAGATGTCATGAACAATCTTGCTGAAGTTTTTGTTCTGATTGGCTTTATCATGGGCCCATCTGTGTGAATATGTGTATATTTTAAGATTTTTTTTTTTGCATACAGAATCAGTCATCTCCTAGGTAGTATATTTTCATTGTTCTTAGTGTGGTTTGTCTCTAACATCTTACTGCATGTTAGCGCAATGTGAGAATACTATAAGAAGAATGGAGTAAAAGAGGAAAAGTAATATTAGTTGTGTTGGAAGATACAAAGAATAAAGTGTCTTATGCCAAAGGAAAACAGAAAAGGGAAAGAAGATGCTATGAACTTACGGCCTGTGTTTTCAGATATCTTTTTGGAGTCTTCTCAGTCCAAAGGTATTTTGCAGCAGTCCTCAAGAAAGGAGAATACGTTTGTTCTGACAGTCCAGCTCTGGCTATTTTTTTTCCTTTATCATGGAGATAAGTTTCATTTATTGATTAGACAACAGGGGCAGCTGAGAAGAGGCTGCTTTAGGGCTTCCTCTACTGTGACTTAGCTGCCAAGATACATGTTGCAAAGAAATCAGGTGCCAGGGCAAGGCACAGGGAGCATGAGAAGAAGTTTCATCTTATGTAATGGCAGTGACTGTTTTTGGATTAAGATCAGACCAGACTTTTTCTGAACTGGAGGAGTCCAGACAGTATGATGAGAGAGGAGCAAGAGCAGTTTGTATTCTGTGAAGTATGAATCTGGGAAGGCGGTTAGTGTGTTGCCTGCATCTTCTCCAGAGCTTAGCCTGTGCCAGTTCCAATGTTGACAACAAATGTGTTAGGCTGCGTTGAAAGGGATGGCACCCGGATCAGTGGCAAACTAAACTCTTATTTCTACATGCTGCATTTTGAACAGAGTAAAGATGGCATGTGTAACAGCTGTAGCTAAACACTCATAGTGGCTACTTACCTTGAAATTGCTTGGTTGGAGAACAATGAAGATACAGTATGGTTTGGGGAGAGCGTTTAATACGTTATGTAGCTTATTTGAGTCTTATTGACAACTGGCATGAATAATCTTGATTATGTTTAATATTAATGCAAATATTTGATCCTCAAGGCCATTTTCTCTTCAGTCTGACTCTTGTAAAAATTCTTGCTAATGATTTTTAAGATAAACTAAACTCTGCATCTATTTATGCAAGATACCAAGTTGTGAGACTGCTGCAGTCAGTGGATACACTCTAAAGGAAGGGTTAGAAATACAGTAGAAATTCAAGGAGAAGAGACCTGGCATTTTGTGTTGTTTCCCCCACATTCTTTTGTCAAGCAGTGATCTTTTTTTCCTCTTGTGCCCCTTCAGAGGAACAGACTCAGCACATGATGCCTTTATAACATCTCTTGTAAGATTCAGGCCACTGGATCTTTGCTATATTATGGAAGAAGGATAATTTAGCTTAATTGGAGGATAGTTCACAGAGACTTTAGAAGAAATGCAAACTTCTTTTTGTTATTTACTCAAGTTTATTGTAGAATAAATCATCTCTTTTGTAGCCTGCAGAATGTGGCTAACATCCCTGAGTATGCCTGTACTAGTTCGTCAATACACTAGAAAATAAAAGTTCTTCCAAATTCATAATTCATGTCAAATGTATGCCTAGAAGCTTCTCATAAGTTAGTTTTCTGTTCTGTGAAAAATACAGACTTTATGATGGTTTAAGCTTGCATTAGTCTCAATAATCACTTCTGACTCCAGTACAAAACAGAAGCTTCTTTGTACTTCTCCCCCTCTATACAGCTTGTAAATCACTTCAATACCTGTGATAAATTGTAGTTATTCAGTGGGTGGTCTGGACTTTGGGAGTGAATTTTGTTTCTCTTAAGAGTTGTTTGTTCCTAAGCAACAGCATCTACAGAACAATGTAATTTGCTGGAGATGATCTAGGAGACAAAGCTGGATTGTGATGTGTGGTGGTAGAAAACCACCATCAGGGAATGAGGAAGTGGGTTAAAAAAGATGCCAGAGAAGAAGGTTTACTTTCAATACGCTGATTGTTTGTATGTTGAATTAGGATGTGAAAAACCACATTCTTTTATTTTCTTGGCTTAACAAGACTTGAATTCCTGTCCCATGGGATGACCCAGGCATTCTGGTGTAGAATAGTCAAAACTGTGCCTAGATTGAGGTTGTCCCCTTGTGGATAATCAGACTTTTGCTGGAGCTGGGCCTCAAATGGAGCATCCTGCATCTCAGGTTAAGTGTAAATGTG
Organism: Crypturellus undulatus; assembly: GCA_013389825.1. Taxonomy (NCBI): domain Eukaryota; kingdom Metazoa; phylum Chordata; class Aves; order Tinamiformes; family Tinamidae; genus Crypturellus; species Crypturellus undulatus. The sequence goes on from VWPW01020731.1 coordinate 83,133, forward strand.
AAGTGAAAGAGTCCTTCTGTCAGCCTGTGTGTCTGCTTTCATCTTGGGGAATATTTCAGGATTTTATACAACATGGTACGGCTCCAGACTTGCATGCTGTCAAATTTTTGCTTGGCCTCAGGGTTAAGAGGCTGTTTTCTAGGATGCATGAGACTTGAGATGAGTTCAGTTTGGTGCTTTTCGCAAGACGTAGATTTGAGTTGAGGTTTTCTGGCCGTCTTTAGGAAGAGGAGGCAAGAAGACTAATATAGTGTAGCTTGGGAAAGCTATGGGGAGAGATGGGATAATGCATATAAAATAATACTGAGAGGGTAAATTGAGTGCTTCTGGTTTCTCTGTCTTACAACCTGAGAACACAGGAATGTTCAATTAAATCAAAAGACGGCAGGTTTTAAACCAGAAAAGGACAAATTTACCAAACTTTGAAAAAACTCAGCTTTTCTGAGTTTGTTGAGGAGGTCGGGTAAAAGCAGCTGGCCTCTGAATATATCTAAAATATTTGTATTTTTCAAAATGAATGGTAGCAAACATTTTTGGAAGGATATTAGTCCTCATGCTTTAGGGTACAGGTGACACTTCAGTTACCAGAGATGACAGCTGCACATGGTAGACTGGTCACATTACCTTTTGTCTTCCTGGTACAAAGCTCTCACTGTCTTCCCTATCCTGGCAGCCTGTAGCAGAGAGAAAATCCAAATCTAGCCTCTCTTTAGTTTCAGGTAGGCTGGCAACTTCTGGCTTCTCCAGTGGGCATAGTGCGAAGCTGTGCCAAACTCCTGCTTGTGCTCGCTGAAATAATGGGTAGCAAAAGCCCCTCTAATCCAGTGATTATGCTTTGCAGGCCGGTGAGCGGTAAAAGCCATCTCCTGGCAGAAGCTAGAGCAGCCAGCATGAGTGCATGGGTGTTCAGAGCAGTGCTGGCTGCTGATGGGTGCCCGGCCTCTTTTCAGCTCACAGCTGCATGAAACGGTTCCACCTGCCTCACTGTGTTCCCAGTGACAAAGAGCTAGCTCCATAGGCAAGATCTTCTGGAAAGAAAGGTGTAGTTGTGCTGAAGGAAGGCTTCATCGTGTTCAGATGCTTGTGGCTGTTATGCCACTTGTCTCCAGGCCACTCTACTTAAACTGATGCTTCCCTGGTATTACTGTGCTCTGTATACTAAAGTGATTTTTGTGCCAGTAGCTTAAGGGATTTCAGAAAGGCATCACTGCGTCTTTTCGCAACTGGGGGAGTGCAGCACTGAAAGCAACTAGCTTGCCTAAGCAATATCCATCCCCTTGCAGGCGCTGAGGGGAGAGGTTGGGCTGGGCAGCAGGTTTTGCCAGTAGAACAAGCTCACCTTGTCCTCTCAGCACCATCCTGCTTGCATGCAGAGAAAGAGAGGCCATGCCCTCTGGAAAAAGTTGCATGCTCTTTACCAGCAGAAAAGCAAACAGTGAGTTTTCATCTGTTTTTGGCAACCAGTTCAGACTGATGTTATGCTAACAACATAGATATGAGATATGTGCAACTTCTACACAGAAGCTTTTTAAGCATAACTTAATATTATTGCAGCTACAGCTTTTGAGAAGACTGGTACCATGATAATGAGACTTGATCTGCTTTTCATGTGCATATCGTTCTCCACATACTGAATGTAAATCCTGAAGCTAAATGAACGGGTTAAAATATACCTGCGAATTTCATCCTATGTGACAGTATCTGAGTGCTTGTTTCTGTGCCATTTAATTAAAAAGACTATTTATGTTGAATCACCTAAATAACCTTAAGTTTTTTGGTCGTGGGCTTTTTTTTTTCTCTCTTCACAGCAACTACTTCACAAATGGGTTTCAAGGTGAAAATATGTTGAAAACTATTGTTGAAAACTATTTTGGGCTTTTCATATAGAAACGTACAGTGCTATTAAAAGCATGAGCACAGGGTATATCTTTAATGCTGTTGGGGTAAAAAATGGTGTGACCTACAGAAAACCACAGAACCGTGAAGACTGCTGGGAATTGTCACAGGTGCATGTCTGCTTTTTCTGTCTCTTATGCCCTGATATGTCTAAAGATGACACAAGTGTCCCAAAGCCAAGCTAAACACAGACTTGCAAGGTGGAGGCCTCTTGTGCCAAGGGAAAAAAGAAAATTGCCAATTCAAAGGGACTGTGAATTTTACTGTTGTTTCACTGTTTTCTCTCTCTCTTTTTTTTATACATCAAAGCTCATATTTATTACAATTACTTTTAAATATGAGAAGATTTATTAGGAAGAAGGAAATGCCATACTAAAGACCTCAAATGATGGTAGCATTGGTTTGGTTAGAGATAAAGTATTTTGTTACTTCAGACTCACCAAATGCAAAAAAAGGCAAAGGGTCTAATTTCTCCTCCTTCCCCATATACTGAAATTATACAACTTTTTCCAAAGCCACCTTTAATGATGAAAAAAATGTTTTGAGAAATAACAATGTGTTAGGGGACCTAGAAAAAAAGCAAAGGAGCTTGGATATTTAACTACTGTGGACTTCATTGTACTTGGTAAAGGTAAAAACCCTAAAAATGTCATATTTAAGATTAACATGGGAAGGCTATGAAAGCTCAACGTTGTGTATTATTTAAGCAGCCATTTATCCAACTGAATGATATTCAAGAATGGCATAGACCTTTCTCTTTGAAGCCTATGGCCTGAAGGAAATGAGAAAACCCTAAAGCGAACCTGAAAACTTCCATCTGTTGTAGAGTTATGAAAGCTGTAGGCTGTATGATTTGCTAATGGACAATTAAATTTCAACCACTTTCCAGCATGCCTTGTTACTTATTTTCATAGTAGTATTTTAACTTACTGCTGAAATCCTGACTCAGCTGTAAACCAGAAATAACTAAGAATCAAGGCATCATTGTGTTACTTCTTGGAAGTCCCAGCTACTATAAATTGCAAGAAAGATCAACAGAAGCCAGTACAGTCCAGTAAATAATCTAGAAAGGCTAACATTTGGCACATCTGCCACAAGGTTCTCTTATGTGGGAGTAAGTGAATGTTTAATCCACCTACATACATTTATATGCCCACTGAGCAGTCCAGATCCCCCCTTTGCTTTCAGGTTCACTGTTACAATGCCAGTTGGGCAAGTAAAGAACTGAACGAGAGGAGATGTTGCATTCTGTGAGTCAATGATGACTGTTGACAGGGAAAGAGTAGGAATGAGAGGGCATGGTCCTGCCTTACTTCATTACTGGAGTTCTGCACAGTTACATTCTGCCCATCTGTAGTGCAAAAAAATAGACATTTTGGTCAGTTGTGTAGGTACAGCTATTTATACTATCGAAACTATTTTAATGTTCAGGTCATACTTTGGGAAGGTCATATTTTGCTTTTGCTGTCTGATGGAATTGTGTATGCTACTTGCAGGAAAATGCCATTTGTGCTAAAATTTATCATTAGAAATAAATGTTGACAAAAGCAAAAGGTTCAGATACTCTCAGCAGCTGAAACAGAAGTCCAAGATCTAGATTCTGGCCTTATATTAAGTAATGTCCTTAAATGTCATGAGGGAGATGGCAATACTCTCACATTCCTGAGCCATCTTTCACCAGTAGATGCCAACGTGTGTGCATAGCAGGAACTGGTTTACTTGTTAGAGCGCTGCTGTTATGTTCCACACCTTGTGAGACAGAGGGGTATTTCTGTACATATTTTGCGAATGGCTGAAATAAGGCAAAGAGAAAACCATTTACAAAAGAGTCACTAGTATAACTGAGAATAGGAGCCTGTGACTTGCATCTTGCAATTCTCTGCTCCCACTGCTAGCCCACATTCTCAAACATTAAACTGATCTTTTCCAGGCTGCAGATGCATTTCTACAAGCTTTTGTTTTTGTGGTTCTACCTTCTTTAGTAATATTTATTTCTGCTCTGTAGTTTTTAGGATGTTATTGCTACATGAATAAGAATTACAGAAGCCATTTTGAGGTCTGTAATAACACTTCTATACCTTTCCTTTAGTGGAGACTGCAGAAATACTGCCACACCCATGCAGGGAATTGCTCTGCTCAAAAAAAAAAAAGCTGCATGTCAGCTGTGCTCTGCTGCTGTGTGCTAGTTGCCATATACAGCATTTACTCAAGGTGACATTAAACAAGACAGGCCAAGCCTGCCTAACCTCTCTGCCCCTGGAAGTGTCTTGGGACCCCAGTGGTCCTGTCTCCTCCTCTTGGCTCTGTCTGTCACTGAGCAGGCCCCAGTAGTAAGACAGATCAGCCTGGAAGAAAAGTATTCACTTTATTTTTGCTGGAGTAGTTTGCTCTGAGTTCCTACAGTCTGATAAACTACAACCAACTAAAGAAGAGGCAGACCCAGGGAAAGGAAGGGGGTATTTTCAGCAGTGACTCTTAGATTAGATTGGTTGTCTCGTGTAGCTGCTGGAGGAATTCATTGCAAGAAGCAAAAAGGCATAGGCCAAGTTAACAACAAATGTAAGAAAGAAGCTGGTGACCTAAGAATGTGTTTTCTGTAGTGGTAATGTATCTGAGAACTGCCGTCTGTCCCTTGTAAAGGAGCATTGTTTCAAGTAAAATGAGAGCTAAAGTGTTCTCTTCGCTAATGCAGGTTCCGCACCGAAATATTTTTACATTTTTCTGTACCTTAGGTACACACATCTCAAGGCACATTTTATATTTTTTCCCCTTTGATAACTAGAGCTATCTGCTATCTTGCCTTGCCTTTGAAAGCAGTAAGGAAATAATGCAGTAATACCACTGTGCTTAGTCACTGTAACCTGTTTGCAAATTCTTGACCTTTACAGCTATAGGAAACTTGATGTGTTCCTGAGGTCAGGCTCCAGGAAAGAAAATCTGTGTTAACTAGCAGTTTGTGAATTGCAAACCCAGGCTGTTCAGTGGTAAGTCTGTATTGTGGAATTAGCCTTCAGCTGATGCCTGCCACGTATCAAAGTCTGAGAGATGCGACTTGCATCACAGTTTCCTTAGAGTCGCACATTACGTTGGTCTGGCCTTTTCCATTTTAGGTGCGGTTTGCAAGCGTAAGTGCTGACAGGAAGGTGCTGAATAAGAGAAACCTTAGTGTGGCTCTGTTCTTGCCTGGTAGCTGAGCAGTTTCTGATCCTTGTGCTACCGCAAGGTGTAAGAAATAGCACTGTTGCTCTTTGACCCAGTGGGTTCAGCATTCTGGTTGGGCATTTTTAGGTTGCCCTGTTGTTTTAGCGTTGCCTGCATTCACCGAGTGCAGAACTGTCTTCCTCCTTCCCTAGGAGGTCAGATTGATTACTCACACTGGGAAAATTGTACTGTAGGAAGTAGAAGTGATAGGAGAATTTCTGAGAGCACCGAAGAGGCACTTTTCTAATATGACAAATGTTGTCTGCTTTTTTTTAAGCTATTAATCTAAACAGTTAATAAAATATTTGAAAATGGTGAAGTATTTATATTGCTCTGATCTTTACATTATTGTGAAGTATCTAGTACCTGTGGTTTGCTTCTTTTAAAATACTGTAACACAGTTTATTTGTAAATAATTTATTCTAGTTAAGTGAAACCATTTTTTCTTCTCCTGAGCAGAAGTAGTACATGCAATCGCAATGGTGTTGTTTTTTCTTTGTTTTCCCTTAATTTGTTGGTAGGACATACAGTTGTGATTATGCTAAGCCATCTTCCCTTCTGTGCGACTAATCAGGCTTTCCGATCTCAGAATTTTTATTTGTTTAATGGAATGTCCTAAACATGCGAATGGTTAACAGGGCTAATGTATCTATAAAATGTGCTTATGTTTCAGTGAGCTAGCTCTCAAAGCATTAGAAATATTCTCATTGCACCTCGCAGTGTTCTGTTAGGAATATGAAACTGAGTACCTTCAGCTGGCCTGTATTCACAAGGTAGAGAGACATTGTGCATTATACTTTGAATAAACCAGAGAACTCATCTGAAAACATATTTAACTTAAACCTTCATGCAAATGCTATATCTTAACTTCAAAAGTGGTGGGAAGGCTGTTTTTTTTTAAGTTAAGATTTGATTTTTCCATAGGGGCTCTACCTCTGTAGAAATGGAGAAGGATGTGTTTTAGTTCTGAGCACTTTTGTTACTTGATCCTCTGATTTTTGGTGGTCTATGTTAAGTTGATTTTCTCTTATTTTGCTCTGTGTGCTGTTAAATTCTTCATACTTTTCAGAAATAACTATTAAAATACAAAGTAGAAATAGTTCTTTTGAACACAGACGAGTTATCAGCCTGATTCCTTTAGATCAGGAATAATTAAATATCTTAAAAATACAGGTAAAGACTGTGTGGCTTCCTCCACCAAACAAGGAAGCTGGTGCAAGTAATTTCCCTGAGTTCTGTATGTTAAATCAATAACGAGATTAGGTGAATAAATTCCTGCTGTATTCAGCAGATAATACTTTCTTCCATGTGAGGCTGTATTTAAATGCAAAAACGCTGCTTGCAGATTTGATTTTAATTCCACAGCCTGGAATTGCTTAATTTTTTAATGTTGTGTGGTAATTCTTTACTGCTGACAATACCAGTTTCATTCATTGTTTTCATGCTCGGTTCTTCCTGATGGTACAATAAAGCAATTCTTGTTTCAGAAGCAGAGGTGGGAAGCATACTAATCTGCAGCTGGTTGTTTTCCTATTCCCAGATGGTAGGAAGAGAAACAACTGCATCTCATTTCAGTGCAAGAAATGATAACTTAGCAAAGCTACACAGGTACTCCTCACTAATTAGATACCTAATTAAAGTACTGCAGAATGTGCCACTGAGATGAATTCAAGTCTTTGGCACATCCAAGACACATTTGGGATGGTAACAAGTGCCCCTTATAAATTTGTCAACCTCCTGCCAGTAGCTCCTTTTGACTTTGGTTCTTCTCAGCCTGAGGGTGATACTGTGCAGGTGCTAGGCTCAGCCATGACAGCTGCTGTATCCCTGTAGGACCCTGGGTGTGAGCAAGGTCTTTCCAAGTGGTAGGAGGCTGAAGTAATGGACAGTTTCTTTGGTTGCGTATTAATGCTAGTAACTGATGGCTTTAGAAATCTATTTTGATGGGAATCCTGCTGCACATAGTAGTGAAAGCTCCCTGACTAAAAAAGCAACACAAAACCTTGTTTCGTAGCATTTCAGCTGACTATAAGGAAAGCTTCCTTGAAGAGTCCATTTGTATTTGTCTTCCATCAAATTCTAGTTTCAGAGACTTAAAGAGTTTGTTCTACCAAGAAACATTCATAATAAAATAGTTTATTGGTAGGAACCCCACTTCGCAGATTTTTTGACCATCTGTTGCCTAGCGGGCAGGTAAACCAATAAAAGAATAATTGGAGTTTTCCTTGCTGAAATCTCATAGGAGCCCTCAGGAAGTCTAACTTTGCTTTTGACCTGCTGGTTGGCTTATGTTCCACGGGTTTGTGTGGTTTTCCTTTTTCTGTTTGTGTGGGGTTTTTTGTTGTTGTCATTTGCTTGTTTGTTTTCCCTCCTTTGAAAAATGAATCTGAGATTGGATGGAAGTAAATGTTTCTGCAAAATACATGTTTCCTTACTTAGGCTAAATATTTGCTAGAGGTAGATCCAAAGATGATGTTGTTTTGAATAGGTATTTCTACAAATGTGCTCTTACTGAGAGGTTTTGGTGAGAGAGTAGGGGAGTCTCATCACCAGATGGATCCAGTTTGATTACAGCTTAACGCTTGCAGGGTCTTAAAACCAGAATATGACCAAGAGGAACTGAATTCTAGTCCAAAAACGTAGTGTGGGCGGGGGGGGGAAGCAAAAAACAGGAGTGCATGTGTGTCTTTTGACTGTTACCTAACAGGAATGCATGTGTGTCTTTTGACTGTTACCTATGATTGAGTGAAAGACTGAATGTCTTGCCACAAAGGTGTAATAGAGCTGTCTGCTGAATACGTTCACATATTTAGTCTTTGCTGCTGCCTGGAGCACTGTGTGAAGCCGTGTGCGCTCAGGGCACAGCTTCTTTAATGACATGTTGCTTCAAAAAATATGATTGAAGTTGGCAGAACTCTGTGGGAGCACAGGTCCAGCTTACGCTTACCTCATGTCAGGACCAAGGTTTAGCTTGTCCTAACAAAAAGGGGTTTGACAATGGCAGTTTCTTACAAACTGCTTAGCTTGCAGCCAGGGTTTGGAAAGTCCAGCTTCCTGCTCAGCCAGGCTGAGAGGGAAGCTTTCCCAACTGGGAGCCTGAAGAACTCAGACTTTTGTGCAATGGGTACTTTCTAAAGGCAAGTTTAATGGCCCTGGAACATGTGCCTGGTGTTCCAGCACCTTTGTCTCGCAGCAGTTCCCTTTTGATGATGGCTGGAGAGAATTGTGTGTTTGCACATAGACTGGCTAATTGGAGACCTGTGCTGGGAGGGTGTAACGCTTCCCTGGGGCTGCTGGTGTGTGAGTACCAGCCTCCCTCACTCTGCAGCCAGGCAGATTAGCAAGAGACAGTATGGGGCTAGAGCATGAAAGAGTGCTATCCTTTCCCATTTAAAGTTATTATCTTTTGAGTAGTATTTCTTACTGAGAGTTTTAATGAGAGGGTATGTTATTGAGCCAAAAGATCATTGCAGACCTGGGAGGGATATATTAATTTATGTGCTTATTCTTAGGACTGTGCCTGGTTCCTATACTGTGAATTCCATCTACTATTCATGCCGGTCCAGCACAATGGAGCCTTTTACTGTGTAGTATCCGCACTGAGTTCTCCCTTATTATCCCCACCTCCTATGGATCTTAACCATTTGTGTGTGAAGGAGTTCAGCATGGCCTTTACTGCTAAATAGTTCTAATGTTTTTCACTTCATTATATAGTGATCATATGACTAAACCAGAAGTAATATTCATCATGCCTATCAGATTGTGATCCTTAGTATATGTCTTGTCTTATACATGGTGTGATGAGTGAACTTTACAACCAAAAGGATGTGGAGAATTTGGATTAGAAATAAGTATTATTAGCATTTGTTTGGTTTGGCCCGGGGTTATGGCTGATTTTCCTTCAGTTTATGCTGTGTCCTCATATGCTCACTAATGAGCTTTGGTTCAGGTAGCCACACAAACTGTTAACACTGTCATCTTATATCTCTTACCAGTGTGTTTGTGACATGATAGCAATTCCCAAACTATCTACAGGTGGAAGACTACTGTAGCAAATTAGGACTGCAACTGAGGAGATAAAACGCATCCCAAATGGGCATTTGTTCTTTTTGAGACATTTGGTTGTGGGCCTGCTGAATGCTTGTGCAGGAGCTGACTCTGGAGAATTGCTGCTAACTTAAGTTCAAGCTCTGAAGGCATCTGAAGTCTGCCAGATTTCTTTGTCTTCAGTGGACAAGTCTGCAGTTGGGCTTTGGTTCAGATCAGGACTATGCTATTGAGACATATCACCAGGTTGTTCTCCTTTCGCATGTTTCACTTCACACTGCGGAGCAGTCCTGGAGCACGCACAGCGGAATCCTTTGGACTGAACAGCACTGCTAGGTGCTTTCAGTCTTCGGGAACGGATTAGAGCAAGCTGGAAGTAAACCCTTGCTAACCTATGTATAAGATTGACTTTAGGTCCATGCTGCCAGTTGTTTCAGTCTACAGAACTACTCTGTTATTTATGTTATTTACCTGTTTTTTATTGATGGAAATGACAATAGGGTGCACATACTATTTTGTAACCAGATTTGTTTGAAAGCTTTTTTTCTTTTCGAAAAATGTATTTTTATATTAGTCTTTGTGGATCATGAGTGCAGCTAGCTCATAGGTGGAGCAAGGAAAACTATTTTTCGTTAGCTTTGAGGAATCTATTTTTTTTCTCTAGTTTGAAAAGACATCGCTATGTTGTCATTTCTGCACAATTGGAAAGGTTTGTAATTCATATGAAAGTATGTCAATTTTCAGCAGGAAATAAATAAAATGTTATTGGTGTTTTATTGCCATTTGCCACGAATACTTAAAATGAAAACAGTTTTTCCTGCTGCATAACTGGAGCAGCAGGAAATTGTAAAGGCATGCCCAGGCCACAACTTCACAACCATCTCCTATTTATCATCTTACATACTAAGGTGTCACACAACCTTACTACAGTACAGAGATTTTTCCTAGTACAGGCATTTCCCCAACATTGGCAGATAGGGTGGCACAAAGACAAAAAAAACACCTTAACAGACCTTGCAGCCAGCAGTAAAGCAAATACCCCTTGAAGATCACAGAAAAAGGTTAATAGTAAACATGAATAATGCAAACAGTTCCCTGCCCTGAATTTGAAATTATGAAGTGTTCTTTGTAATCTGGAAGTTGCTGGGCCCGTGAAACTGCACATAGTGACAGTGTGTATCACTCTAGAAACCTGTAATTGAATTTTGTAATAGAGCACTGTAATATCAAAAGAACCAAGAGAGTTCTCATTATAAGAGGATGGCACTTACTTTTTCTATAATTAAGAAAAAAAAAAAGATACCTAATGTGTCCTTTGTTCTGATCTCCATTGCTAAATTCACCTGAAAAGACCTAATGCACTTCATACTTTCCTTGCATAATTCATGAATGAGGGAGAATATATGGAAAAAAAAAATGTGAAGAAGTTCTGTGTTGCTGCATAAGCTGGTGGTAGTGAAGCCGGTTGCCATGTGCTGCAGGAGTGGGCCTGAGGGGGTAGTGGCTTCAAAAAACATATGGTAGGAGAGTGATGAGGGAGGTCACTATGCAGAAACAGGATGAGAGCACAAAACCACTGACTGCAGAAGGAGTGCAGAGAGAGGGGTGACCTGTGATCCTGGGAACCAGGGGTCTCTGTGCTCCAAGGTCCCATTCCTATGAGAGGGATAGGGGACAGCTGAAGCCCCAAGAGATGCACAAGAGGAAGAGCCATGTTGCCACCTGTGACTGAGCCATCTGTGTTTCATTGCCCAAGAGAGGCTTATGCAGGGCTGAGGGCCTAAGGGCTGTTTGCCTCTTGTGTGCCTTGGTTGCCTCTCTTGACACCGAAACCCTTCACAACAAACACCCGCCTTCAAGGCAGCCTCTGATGGACTCCTGTGTAGGAATCCAGGCTGGGTAACAAAGCCCTGGACTCGCAACACACAATTGCAGCACCTCTGCCCTTTGTTGCTGCTTGCCTTATTTAGGGTTACAGAAGGAGCTGTAAGAAGGCTGGTGTTCCTTAACAGAAAGGTCATTTGCCTAATGAACTACAGAAGGGACTGACTGTGAGGAGACACAGAATAGCAATGACATAGAACTGCTTAGTTGATGCTTTTGATCAATCTGAGAAGGATAAGAAGAGGGAAAAAAATAGTACCAACTCATGCAAAGAAATGCAGTATGGAAGAGTAGTGTGAAATGCTTAAAAATAGTGCTGGCTTTGACATAGACTATTACGAGCTGCCTAATGACTCTGGAAAATGAACAAAATGTGATGATATGGTGAGATATCAAAAAATGCAGGTAGTCAATCTGTCTTACCTGGAATATAATGATCTCTTCTGGGTATTTCTCCACACAAGTTGATCTAGCAGGAACAGTTAGATACAGAGAAGATAGAAGAGGAAAATAACTGCAAGATGAATCTCATGAGAGGGATAGCAAAGAATGAAAAGTAGAGAAAAGTTATGATCAAGCATTTTTGTAAGATATAAGAAGAGACTTATTTGAAAGACTGCAAATGGAAAAGTACTTTATTGAATGCATAATTGACCTATATAGCTCCCTGCATTAAGATTAATGCATTAAGATTTGTGTTTTAAGTGATTTTTAATATCCTACCAAACCGCTTATTTTTATGAGGACATTCAAAATTACATCAGAAAAGATAAGTGTTACATATTTTTATGTGAACATGTAACAGTAGAAGTCTTCCAAGTCGTAAGTTGGAGGGTAAATGATTTTACAAAACAAAAAAGCCGATTTATAAATGAACTGAAACCTAACTGTCCATACACTTTGGAGTTTTCCTCTTTATATCAAGTACCATACCATACCATCAAGTGCTACTTTGCCTTAGGAGGCTGGGATAAATGGAGTGTTGATCTTATTTAACATGACAAATCCTACTGATCTTTGCATATATCTTTCTGTGAGTTTTTTTGAAAGAATGATTTTTAAATACTGCCAGTGTGTGAATGGACAGTAGAAAGGGTTATATACCTAAGTGTAAAATGCCATTTTATCTATGGTGTCACTTTGCTCCTGAGTTTGTGCAGGCTATATAAATGTTTGGTTTTTAAACATTGATGATTTCAAAGGAGCAGTTATTATAAGCTGGTGTTCAGCTTATAAATATCAAAATACAGTAGTCTCTAAATCACATCTATATTTATAATCAGTAACTAAGTATTCAGATATACTATATGGGCCTATTCAAGTCTATCCTGTCTATCCATCTCCTCTCCTTACTAGATTAATAAAATGACTTTCTTTTAATAAAGGTAATATAAATAGTCCCCTTTTTGTGAGCATCCTTTTCTCATAATCTTAGTGCTGTGATTGCAGTGCTTTTGATCATGACTGTTTCAGCTGAACAAGGCTAATGAGTGCCCTGTTTAATATTTAGTGGAATCAGCATGGCAGGGTGCTTTGTGGACAGGTCCTGGAGAACCTCTGCCCTGAAGAGGTTACAACCCAAGGAAGTGATAGAGACACACACAAACGGAGGCAGGAGGCACTAGGGAGAAAGTGGCTGCACACTGACTCGCCTTGGTTCTCCAGGGTCCTCTGCTCTAATGTATGGCTCTGCTGTTCTTTTCTAATGACTTTTGTACAGCCGAGGGCTAAGATGTATAGACTTTTTTTAAGGAGAAATCACATAAGCAACTCCCTGCTAGGAAAAAAATATGGGTCTGTTTCCTTACTGCTTGCCATGATCTCATAAATTGTGACTTTCTGCTCCAGCTTGTCAAGGGAATTGTTTCCAAGCAGTGCTTCAGGATCCGGAATAACAAACACTGGTCGCCTTTTCGCTGCTCTTGGAAGATGGCCTTGCCTTACTGCTGCTGGTTGAGTTAAGCATGTGTTTTCTCCCCAGTGTGCTAAGAGGAACAGTCTGTCTCATGATATTTCCTGTTAGCAGCTGAGGAACAGATAGACAGTCCCTGCAGCCAACCTTCATGTGTTGTGGCAACATCATGGGAACGACAGAGCAGATGGTAGAGGGTGGCATTTGCTTCAGGCACCTCAACTACTGTCAATTGGGAAAGTCTCAGTTAGGCTTAGCCCAGGTGAGTGGCAGACTGGGTTGAGCATTCAGCTTAGCCCAGCCTAGTTGCGTGTTTCCCTGTAGTACAGGCTTTCTATCCTGCACTTGTCTGTGATTGTGGGTGCGCTCTGGGCTGTTCCTGGAGGAACATTGTGTCTGTCCTGCAGGCAGGATTATGAGAGAGATGTTAAGGGAGCTGGCAGCACTGCAGCCCGTGCTCACTAAGAAATGAGCTGATAACTGCCCAAGATAGAGCTGAGTCTGAACTTTAATCATTATCAACCTGCTCTGGTTTTATTTGATTGGTTGTTCTTGCTTATGTGGTATGGATATTTGGCTTCAAAATACTGAAAGATCAGTTTAATTGTGCAGCTTAAGCATACACTAATTTTAGGAAATGGGAGTCTGCAGGGGAGTTTAAGGCTACACGCTCTATTTCTGTTCATCACATTAGTTATCATCTGTTACTGAGCTTCATCAGGCTTCATCTTAAACGTGGTTGTGTTCCCCCATTACTGAAACAAGATGGCAGTTCCAAAACTCTATACTCTGAAGCTTAGAAACATTTTTTTGAACCTGCAGAACAAATTTATTCATGCCTATGTCAAAGTTCTTTGTTATTGTGGTAGTTTTATTGTTTCTCTAAAACTTCTGTGGTAGTGCTGGTCTTCTGATGCTTTAACAGGAGATGCTATATGACCTTTGAGTCTTCAGCTGTGCCAAGGAAGCACAGAACCCTCCTCTTACAGAACAGCCTTTGATCCCTTGATACTTTCAGTTACTTCTCTTTTCTTGTTGCAAGGTGAATATTTTTAAACTTGGATATGCAAAACTGGTTATTCCAGATAGGGATTAATCAGTGTCTTTTCGACTAATACACCTCTAGTTCTGCCTTACTGAAGATACCTTGTTATAGTGTAGCATTTGAAGTTGCATTTCCATGCGTGTGTCACATGAGTCAGTGATAGGCACCCTATGGTCAGCTCAAAAGCACTGGGCAGCTAAACATCCAGCGTGGGTCTTTATACGGGCAAAAGATAGAAAATAGAGTAGGGGAAAATGGACATTTTTTAAAAAAAAAAAAAAAAAAAAAAAAAAAGTCACACATGCTGTTCTTCAGAGGCCTGTGTTGGGAGCTGTGCTATTCAACATATTCATAAAAAACTTGGAAAAAGGGATAAGCAGTGACATAGCAAAGTTTAAAGACTCTAGATTTTATTTAAGGTAGCAAGGATGATAGAAAAATTGCAATCTGACTAGACAATAAAGTGGCACTTTAAAATGAATGCAGATAGAAGTGATGCACAGTTTAAGTAATCCTGATTTCACATATGAAGTGATGAGATCTATACTGGTAGATGACTCTCAAGAGCAAGACTCTGGTTTTCTGGTAGTCAGTTGCAAGAAATGTTAGGTGTTATTAGACATGGAGAAGAGAACAAAATCAGAAATAGTCTTTGCTAGAGTATAAATTTATGAATCTGTAATATTAAATTCAAATGTATGTGAATTTCCATTGGGTTAGCTGGTATTGGGAAGCTACCACTCACAGATCTATTCTCATAAGACTTTGTATGTTGGAAGGATAAGACATTTGGTGTGTACTTCATTATGTAGAAATGTCTCTGGGTATCTGAAGAAAAAAAGACCATTTGCTTTGTTTACTCTTTTTGAAAACTTGAAAGGTCAATATTTCTAATAAAGTCATTAATCTAGAGGGGAAATCTTTTGTGCTCATGTCAAACCTGAAAGCGCATGCTGAGCTTCACAGGGGAGCAGGCAGAGGCTCCCAGGAAGTGCTCAGGAGCTGCCTGGTCCAGTGCCAAGCTGGGCAGCCTGGTGTGGGTGAGAGGAAAGCGTTCCTGGTTTGTGCTGCATCTACTGTGCTTTTCTGCTGTTCTCCCTCTTAAAACCAAGCTGTTGGGCATGGGTTGATTTTGGTAGCTGCCTTGTCTGTATACAAGTGTAATTGCATATGTTTGTGAAATCGAGATTGCTGGTTATGATCTGCCTGTACATCAGTGGGTACATGTCTGTGCTCTAAATGGATTATATTGAAGATTTTAATATGAAAATATTAGTATTTCTAATACATAAATGACTAGACAAAGTCCACTTGCAATGAATGAAAACTTTTGCTCCAGAAAGTTTGTTCTGCTTTTAAGTATCTTCAGTGCATTATCATCTAAACACCCTGTAGAGGTATGGAAATGTGTAGTGTGAAATACCCATTGTAGTACTTCTTTGCAATTTAAATTCTCTTCATAATAATTTTTAGAGTATTTTACTACAAACTACATCTACCTCGTCTCTGAAATAGATGTTGTCCAAAATGAGAGTTGGAGAAAGTTGCACGACTTGGCAAAACTAAACAAAAAGAATGACAGAAAAACCTAGCATAGAACAAACATTTCCTGGCATAGGTTTCCTGCTCCTGACCAGGCACTACTTCCTTCTCCAAAACAAGGTTGAATAACATTAAATTCACTATTGTGAAATATAAAAATTCTTCTGGATTTGTACTTGTTAATCACCAACAATTCAGCTGTATGCCTGGTTACAGGAGACGTTCTTTGAATAACACTTGTCAAGAATAGTAGAGTTCCAATTTAACAATAGTGGAGCAGTTCTTTGTCTCACCAAACATAACGAGGATTGAACTGATAAGTACAGTCCTAGCTTTGGCACGTACCTACTCTGGTTTCATTCTCAGACGCCCTCTATGCCTTTTCTTTGTTTCGTTCCAGGTTACGGACACACAGTGCCTTTATCTGATGGAGGAAAGGCCTTCTGCATCATCTACTCAGTCATTGGGATCCCTTTCACGCTGCTCTTCCTGACGGCCGTAGTGCAGCGCATCATCGTGTACGTCACCAGGCGGCCTGTGCTGTATTTCCACGTTCGCTGGGGCTTCTCCAAGCAGCTTGTTGCAATTATCCACGCTGTGGTCCTTGGATTCATCACTGTCTCCTGCTTTTTCTTTATCCCAGCAGCAATATTTTCTGTTCTGGAAGATGACTGGAATTTTCTGGAATCTTTTTATTTTTGTTTCATTTCCCTGAGCACCATTGGCCTTGGAGACTATGTGCCAGGAGAAGGCTACAATCAGAAGTTCCGAGAACTGTATAAAATTGGAATTACATGTAAGTGTCTAACATTCCTGTATGCTACCACAGTTTTTCAAGCTTTCTCCATACCATCAACTGCAGTGATTTTGCTAGTTGCCAGCTGGCAAACTGGGCATTGTAACCAAAGAGGAAAGTTTTAAATAAGATCAATTTTCTTAGTTAAGAAAGAACAAGCTGAGAATAGAATCCCTTTGTGCTAAATCACAGCTGGCAGCTTTCATTAATAATAAAAAGATCAACTGTATTATTGTCATTATGAAAATGCTCAGGATCGTGTCAGGACTGAGATTTCACAATGCATCTCAGAGCCATAAGATGGTCCTTGTGACTTAAGGTTATCCCATGAAGGTGAGAGGACAGGTGGCCAGAGATAAATCCAGGAGCAAAGGGAAACGAGGCAGAACAAAGTTTCTGGGTAACAGAAGGTAGCTGAGGCTGGCAGTGGGACCTACCAGCTGTCAAACAGATAAGTAAAGGGAAGATGGTAAAAAAAACGCAAGGCTATGAACATGACCATTACATTTAAACAATAGAACTGCCTAACTGTGCTTGACATAGAAGAGAGGCACAGTGATCAATGATTTGATCCAAGAATAGAGCTAAGGAAACTGCTCGTTGGCAGTCTGGATAAATATTGAGGGTAATATTCTCTATACACAGTGAAACCTTCTCTGTTAGAGCTTCAGTCTGAGCAGTCCTGGATCTTCAGGAGTTCTTGTTACAAGACCAAAATAAACCTTTTCTGACAGGGCTGTTTCTTAGGCTAGTATACTGTGCTTCTGTCCAGCAATCTTAATTTGGACAAAATGTCCGTTAATGACAGTTCATGTTTCGAATTTGCATGCCTTGAAATGACTTCAACTAGTCAGGACAGCACTTCCCTTCAGCTCCTTGCCAGGCACATCTGCACTGCAGGGGACTTTTCCCCTCTCCCAAGCTTGTTTTTCTCATTATCAGTAGCTTTTAATTATTACTTGGCTGATCTGCAGAGTTAACTCGGGGATGCTAAATAATGAAGTGAGTAGTGCCAGAGCCATGCGTAATGAAGACGATTAAAAATTCGAGCAGTCTGAAAAATCAGAAGGAAAAGAAAGCATTACAGATCAAATCCTCCACTTCCTTTGCCCCCCGCCTTTTAACTGCTAAGTCAAAGATTCCAGAGACTTTTAGCTCTACTTCAAGATTTGGACTACTTAGGAAATGAATTAAAGAAAATAAGAATAAAGAATAAAAAGGCATTTTTAGTGTATCTATTCCAAAAGTGCTGAAGTTAAATATTTTAAAATCGTAACTTGTGGGTTGTTGTTCTTTTATGTGAACAATTCAAGGGATGAAAAAGTCTATATGTATATATACAATCAGTATTGTATGTATACAGTGTTTTGCTCTTTCTGAATCTGTATTTTCTCCAACTTCTGGCCAAGAATTTCGCTAAGATTTGTGTCTGAGTGTTTAATGAATGCTATAGACTTTTCAATAATTTTTCAAGAAGTCAAGAATTAATGGAAAAATACAAGCTTCCTATTAAGTTGTGATCAGCTGGACTGAGTTTCAGAAGTAATTACAAAATTCTTAGTGCAGATTTATAGATGCCTTTTAATTAGCATAGCTTTGTCACTTGCTCCCCAGGCTAATGCATTGCTCCTATTTGATTTCATGAGGTATAGCTTAAAAACAGTTCATAAATTTTTTGCTGTAGTATTTAGACCAGTATCCAATATTGCAATATTGAATTCACGGTGCTCCTGGAAGACAGAGGAGTGTTATTGTCAGTGAAGTACCTATGATTTGTAACTACATGTAATATATTCATGCTTTTTGGTAACAAAGTATTGCCCATATGTAGATTATAATAATTAATCTGTGTTGATCTTGCAGTGCATTTAATGATCAGTCTTTGGAAGAACATGTACTTATTATCCGTTCAGTTTCATGCTATTTCATATGCATTTCGTGTAATTTAATATGCACTCAGCTTTACTTGATTTACTCAGTGGAATGCTAAAATATTAAGGTAGGCTTGTTATTAGCTTGTAAGGATCATTTGCAGGGAGCTAGTGGTAACACAGAGATTAAGAAATGCTCATTTCAACACCTTCCCTGAAATTCCAGATACCAGTGTTTGGAGAGGAAACAGAAGAACATAATGATACAAAGCTAGGTTTCCAAAAGTGACCATCTATGAGACCTAACTAATATCTTTCAAACTCAGTATCAATATGCCTCTAAAGTCATCACTAATGCTATTTAAGTAACACTAGCAGGACTGGATAGTACAGGTACTGTTAGTAAAATTTTGCAAATAATCTAAGGCTTTGTCAGATGTAGAAACTTTGTCAGGTTTTTAAAAAACATCACCAGTAATTTTACATTAATTCCAAATTTTGTTTTTAGTGCTTTTGTGCATGTTTCTACATTCTTTATTTTCCCACTTAGTTTTATTTCTATAATTAAAAAAAAATACTCAAAAAACATTCAAAAAGAAGTAATCTGTCTTGCAAAACTGCAAATAACTATATTTAGTTGCCATATTTTTACCCCTGTTTGAAACATGAAGTAATAATTGAAGAGCATATAATCAGGAAGTTCATAAACACACGGTTGTGAGACAGGAGATAAAATTCTAGTACTATGGTTGAATGCTATTGCATATTTTTCTCATGTACAGTACTAAACTCACTTTTTTATTACATTATTTTTTAATTTTCTGGAGTCTTGTTAGTTGTAGAGTGAAAAAGGCAGGAAAAGATTTGACAGCCCAAAGTGGGTAACAAAACTCTGAAAATGAGTCATAAATAAGATCAAGATACTGTTCAGAAAAGATAAGTGTGAGAAAAGCTACAAGTTTTAAATTTTCATCTCTATTTTGCTAACAATTAAAGCACTGTTTTTCATCCCTAGGTTACCTGTTGCTGGGGCTTATCGCAATGCTGGTGGTTCTCGAGACTTTCTGTGAACTCCATGAGCTCAAAAAGTTTAGGAAATTGTTTTATGTGAGGAAGGACAAGGAAGAGGACCAAGTGCACATAATGGAACATGACCAGCTCTCCTTCTCTTCCATCTCAGACCAGGCGACCTCTATGAAGGAGGATCAGAAGGCAAATGAGCCTTTTGTGACTTCTCAGTCCCCAACCTCCAATGACAGCTCAATAAACAATTAATACAGGGGCAAATAATATATTGTTTTGGTGCGTATACGCTACTTACCATAAGAAATAGAATGCCTCTTCTTTTACAAATATAGCAGCTGGAAGACTGTGCTACTTAAACAAGGATTCATCACTTCCAACATAGGAAAGAGTTCTAGGAAAACTGTGGGAGCCACCCTGGGAGAAGAGGGAGAAGCAGCATAGGATGTGGCTGGGAACTTAGGCCGTTTTGTTTGAGGAGTTAGTTGTACTGCTTTCAAAGGTACCAGAGAGAAGGGCTTACACCAGCAACCTCATCCAACATATTTAGGAGAGCCACTTCACTGACACCTAATTTCTTTGGTTGTGTGCCCTGTCTTGGAACTGGCTGAAATGGTGAGAGATGTGCTTCTGTCGCTGAAGTAGTCACGCGTTTAATCCAAACACAACAACTGCCCTCATCTGGCAAACTTGTCCAGAGCAATGTCTACCACTCTGCTGGAGGGAAGTATCTAGATCATCCCTCTGTTACCCAGTGACATCCAAGTGCAAACAATGGTAATTAAAAAGGAAGGCTCAGTTTCCTCCTCTGCTCAGGGCATTTGCATTCCGATTTTCTGCTTCCTTTAAAGATCCCCTGATCACAAAAATAAAGCTAGCCTGAAGAGAGTTTGCTTCAAGTCTTTTTGCTATTGCTCTTCTGCTTTGGGTGAAACACTTCCATAAACTCAGAAGTAGTAAGACTAGCTTGAGTCCTGCATGAGACAAGTTTTAGGGAAGGGAGACAACTGCATTTTAGTCCTTTCCTCTGCAGAAGATAGGAATATTTTATTTACGTAAGTGGAACAGTATGAGCAGGAGGACTGAAACTCTGTGTGCCATACTCAGCATAGTCACCTCCTTAAGGCAGTCTCCTGGGAGACGGATGAAATCCGTTGAGCAGAGGAAGGACTTGACCCTATTTCTTCCACAGTCCGACCCACTGTGTGCACTCTATCGAGCTGTTGGGTAAATGGAGAAACAGAAATCCTGTCAACTTCATTCATATAGGTAGTCCTTTGACTTCTTTTGCTGCTCTGACAAGTCCTCAGTGCACCTTGTTTGGAGGAGAATAGAATGTTTCAGGCAAAACAATTTTTCAGTTTTTCATATGTCAAGAAAAAAGGAAAATGTCACATTTGGTTCAGATGGAACCGAAATTTTTTCCCCTTGGGAAAAGTCACTAAGAAGCCAAGACCCCACTCAACTTCTGGAGATGGAATCTCTTTGGCTGCAATAGAGAGGCATTTTAGTCCAGGTACCAGTCACTGTGCTGAACACGGGGATATCAGCCTGAATTTCAGTGAGCAGGAGGTAAGACTAAGTAGTTGTAGTACTCTCTTCTGGCCTTAAGAATTTACAAAATGGGTATTTTGCTAATTGCTTTGTGATGGGCGAAGGATCTGGAGCACAAATAGCCATATTAGGGCAGCCTCCCACATATGAATAGTGTAGAGGAGAGCCTTTTCCTGCAGTGCGGGCATGCCAGATTGCCTGTAGTTTGCCTTTTAGTGTCTAGAGCTGATCGTCGATAGTCCAATGTAAAAGCAAAACAAAGAATTGCAATGCATCTATATTTAGCTCACATGGGATAAATACTTGAAAATAAATTACCCAAAATATACTGTATTTGAGCTTAATTATAGCTAGCATTGAACAGACTTTATATCTTTACACAAAAAAAAACTTTAGAATTAAATCAGCTAAAAGTCTTCAATTAAAATTTATATTTGTAAGAACCAGAGCTAAAGGTTTTGGTTATTTTGCGTGTTTTAGATTAAGTGAAAGCATACTGTGTTTGCATGTTCCCAGGAAAGTGGCTATTTTTATACTGCTTAACTTAAGACAGTTCTATTTATAATGAATGTTAGCCAAAATATATGTACATATATACATAAGTATATTTATATACTGTACATATACCATAACTCAGAGTTTAACTGACTTAGGAATGACATTTTAGATAACAATTTTTTTCCCTAGTCTTCTCTTTGTATGAGGAATAACTGAAAACTATGTCATTAAAGTGACTGACATAAGATTAAGAGTACTGTACTACAAGAAACGTTTATACTGTTTTTTTTTTCAGTGGAGTCTTATTGTTTATTTCCAATACCTAAGAATTAAAGACTTAATTTCAGTGTAGCATTAAGCTCTAAAGAAATGGCTATGCACAGATGCTAAATGATATTCTAAGATAATTTTACAGCGCGTGCACAGTTGCAAAATATAAACACTTGAAAGCACAGAATTCAAAGCAGAAGTGATAAACCAAGTCTACTGTGATGTAGGTGAATATTTGTTATTTTAAACTTTAAAAAAAAAAAAAAACTCAGCTTTTGGCTGCCTGCACTGTGGAGTGGGGAGAATTTTATTTTGCATTATGTGTTTGCGCATACTGTGCAAAAATCATGTTTGCATTTGGCAAGATTATGCATCCTTTAGTTACTCCTCCTCAACTGAAGGAGGATGCTGGAGCGTGTTACCCAACCTTGATATTGATTGTAGCTTAGCAATGTATTGATTATTTTCTGTAGAAAAAACATTCTAAAGTGTGTGCATTTTTGTTTCAGATGCTGACTGATTATAGCAAATAAAATAATAGTGGCATAACATTTATCTTGTCTTTGAAAAATAACTATTCCTGTATTTGAGGAAATTAATGAAAAACTGTCATTGTAGTTATCAGTAGTGCTGATGAAGATGATAAACTCCATATGCTACCAGTTTTCTATCTTCATGTGATATACCAATTGTACCAACACACAAGATCAGAATGGTTAAAAACAAGAATCCAAATTAGAAGAAGAAAGATTATTGTGCAGCAATTTGTATAGCTAAAAGGGTTATCTATCCTCGAGGCAAACTGTGAAGCTGGTGCATGCAGACTGAACATGGGTAATTGAAGGAGAGAAAAAAAAAAAAAAAAAAAAAGTACCCAAAAATTTTGCAAGAGGTAGCCAGAAAGAGAGCAAGGGACTTCCACATGGAAAAAAATTGTCTAGGTCCTATCCTCACCTAACTCCCCACCTATTCAGAGTTGGCCCAGGCTCATATCCCATTGGTTTTATTGCTATCCTGGAGATGACATTTTCCATCTCATCTTTATCTTTCAGTTATTAAAAATAGCTAAATTTTGTTACTGTCTCGAGGGAAAGAACTGGTAGACTATTCAGTCATGTGTGGGCAAAGAAAATTAAACCTACTAGAGAGTTTGTTTTGGAGATGAGCCATGATCAAGGGCATGTCCTGTTGGCCAAGGTCTTCCCGAGTATCCCATGTGGCCCCTTGGTGGTCCCTGTGGGACCACGGGTCAGCACTAAGGCTCCAAGCACTGTGTGCCAAGGGGCAGCCTTTGAAAAGGCCCCTTCCTTGGACACTGCTGTCCGCTGGGTAGATAGGAGCAACTACAAAACCCTTTTAATCGATGCTGAATCTCCTAACTCCACATTACCTCTAGCTTTGCAAATGCTAGCTGGGAATGCACTGAGCTGAACCGTGAGCGTGCAAGATTCCCAGCTGTTAGAAACGTTACTATCCTACTGCCATCCAGCTGCCATTTGTCCTAGGCCCTGCTTTCCACTGAAGCAAAATTAAGTTGCTCACACTGAAAGCAGTCTTGTTCGAGATAGGTACTAGTTCAAAGGAGCAGGATTTCTATTCTCTGTAAAGTGTTCCATTAGTAACATTCACTATTGCAGAACGTATTAAAAAGCTCCTAGGTAGACAGGAGTTTTAGCTTTCATGTAGCTTTTATTTTAAAAAAAAAAAAAGTTTTTGAAATCATCCTGACAGACTGCAAATCTACATGATTATGCTTATTGTTTGATAGGTGTCATTTTTTTAATGCACCGATTGTTAATCTTGTTGCTTCCTAAGTTTTTACTTGCTTTTGACCATTGATTTCTTGCCCCTGCTGTTTTGAAAAACCATCAAGTTGCTGCCGATGATGAGTGCTGTGATGCAGAGTTACATTTCTGGTCATGATGCTGCTGTGTCATTCTCTTGACAAAAACTGCTTAACATGTGGAAGTTTGGGCCAAATGACACATTCGGGTAGTGAGGAGGAAAAGCGTGTCTGGGAATAGGTGCAAAGGCTGACAGCATATCCTTGTGAGTGGCATAGTGCTAAGCTTGTCATGAGGGAAAGCGTAAATCAGAACGGCTGAATGTCAGGATAAAATCATTGTGACAGCCTGTTATGTGACCACGTGGTTCTCACCGTACTTCATTCCTTGTCACCGTGAGTAAGCAAAAAGTAATTCTGGAAGAAGGGAAGGATATTGACAACATTACTCTGAAACTAAATTCAGTAGAATTAGGCTGTCATAATTTGTGTATAATCTGCAGCTCCCTGTTACTGCAGTTGCATTGTATCAGACCTGCAAGAGGAGTTGCAGCCAGTATCACCCGAGCCTTTCCAGTGGAGAGCATGTTTCACCTCACTGATCCACCTTGCTGGATTGCAGGCTCTCTGGAAGGAGAGAGGTGAGCCCTGCTACACCTGTGCCTTACAAATGGAGAAACCCGCTCTCCCAGAGGTGCTACAGCCACCTCTGACCTGACCTAGAGGCAGGAGAGCTCGCCCAACAGCAGGGCTGGGCTGGGCCTTTATTTGCCACTTGAGGTGCTCTTACAAGTCCAGGCACTTGTCATTCCAGCTACCGATGGCAGGAGTCTCCGCCAAGACGTCAGTCATTCCCCGCACTCCCGCCCGCGCCTCACACCGGCGGTGGGTTGGTCGGTGTGCGAGCCGGAGCCCTTCGCGCGGCCGCCCCGCCAGCCCCAGCGGGAAGGGCACCGGTGGTCATGGGGCTCCCGGAAGAGCCGGGGGCTCCCACAGACACCAGTGAGAGCAGCCTCAGCGCCCGGCGCGTGTCGGGGAAGCCCCGTCCCTGCGGTCACCGTGTGAGCGTGCGGTCACCCCAGACACAGCCACGCTAGCTTGTTTCTAAAACGCGTTCCAAAGGCTGTCACGTAAGGACCGTGTGATTCACTTGGCTGCTCTTTCTGTACGTCAGCCAGAGTTCGTGTTGCTTCTAATGTAATGACTATGAAACTAATAGCTCATCTAGAAGAATGAAATTATTTTCCTTTTCCTTTTCAAACACATTGTGACTGTGCTTCCTGCCATTATCCAGATTTCTAATTTTATTCTGGCCTGCAATGCTATTCTGGAGCTGCAAAGCTTTTATCTCTGCCATGCATTGTCAAAGATTAATTAAGATGCTTGCATAGGCAGAAGGCAGTAAACCATAGTATCAGTTTAAATGGGAATTAGCAAATCCTCATTCTACATTCCAGGCCTAGTTTCCTTGACAGCAGGCAAAGATCTATTGAATTTGTTTTGCAATTGGCAGCTGTAATATGAGGCATTCTTTCTGAATGGAGATTGATAAATATTGACGTCCAGTAATAAACTACAGTATCACCTTTGGGCTTAATTCCCTAGAATGTTTAGTTAGCTGCTTTTTCAGATTAATCCTATTTGCAAGGGGTAATAAGCCCTTGAGTTGAAATCTGTTAGGCAAAAATTAAAATCCACACTCCATTTAGCTCAGATTCCTATTGCGTGTTCTGAAGAAAGGAAAACAAAACAATGGTGGAGGCGGGAGCCCCTCGTAGCTGCGGGGCAAGCAGGGCCACAGAGGACAACCAGCCCTGACCACAGCCTCTCCTCCACGGGCTGGTCCGTCTGCAAGAGAAGCGGCGGCCAAGGGACGGGCTGGGATCGAGAAGGGCCAGGGGCATCCAGCCTGTTCCACCCTCAGGTGAAGTGCATGCGCTGGCTGCATCATGAAGAACACGAGTGGAATAACATCAGTTTCAGGATATTAGTTGCTTTCTGAAGTGATGTAAATTTTATCTTCCTGGCTGAGCTGTGGAGGGTTTTGAAATTTTCTATGAAGAATTGCTGAAAACTGGGAATAAATGAATCTACAAGAAAAAAAGAAAAGGAGGTGTTTTGAGCAAAGATAACTTGTAAAGGTAGAAAAGGCCCTTGTGATGCTCTGTATTTACTCTTTTGCATGACCCAAAACACATAAGTGGTTGCTGAATTAGGGCAGGTCAGATTTTACAAGTCTGACAGAGACTGCCCCAGCCATCATCGCCTGTCTCAGAAGTTAATTCCCTTCCCTGTTAAAAACTTCCTCTTTCCTTGCTCTGGCTGCGCAATTTCTAACAAATTATTCTGAGAGCAGCTTTTCTGTAGGGTTTGGTAATGGTGCCTGCAAGGTGAAGCATGTTTTATTAGCTGTCAGCTTGCCCTGGAAGATGAGCATCTCTCCATCTTCTCTTTAATAAGCAAAGCAGACTAAGCTCCTCTGAGCTCTGAATGTGGACGTGCCTTTAAAAAATCAGCTCACCCCTGGTTTAGTTTTTCAGCATCCGTTTTTTAATGCATACACTAAACATCTCCCGTGGTACCAAGATCTCTGCTGTACCATAGAGCAGTGTGAGGAGGCAGCATTTCACACTATCCCCTCCATGAGTGCTGTGGGTCTCTGTGGGCACCCTCAGGTTTCCCCATCATTTATATTTCAGGACAAGTGAGCATGAACCAGGCCAGGCCCTCACGGGGCCTCATACCCATTTTCCCTGGTCTCCAGAAGCATGAGCTGGGGGAATATATTAAACTAGACCTAACTGAACTAAATTCTCCATATTGTAATATTTAGCTCAACAAAACGTTAATTTGTACTTTATGCACCTGAAGCAGCTGACACGACCACCCTGGCATCACTGGCCACATAGCGGGGTAGAGGCAGAGGAGATACAGGATGGGACAGGGCTCCTGTGTCACCCGCGTGCGAGTCGGCGCTCCCGTGCTGTGACAGCTCCCAGGGTGAGACAGGCTGTCAAAGCTCAAAGAAAATGCAGGCTGACCTGCCGAAAGAGAGATTTACTTGTTTCCTTCAAGCAATCTCAGAGCAATAACTTCAGACAAGGGGGATAATTCATCATTCCTCCTGCGCTCGCAAGGAGCATGTGCCTCAGGCATGAACAAGATGCTTAGCACACATTTGAGAGTAAAAATACTCCCTTGGTGCAGAAGGGCTTCTGAGCGAAATGCCTTCCGAGGAGGGCATTACAGAGTGAGCGGAGATGTATTTTCATTAACTTCAGGGTATGGCTGAAAAAATTACCTTCCTCTTCTTACAGCGCGGCTGCTCTAAGGCACTGCCTTATCCCTGTGACACGGAGCTCCCCAACGAGGATTGTCGGGGACCCTCGAGCAGTGACTGCGATCCCAGCGGTGACGTCCGGCTTTGATTAAAACACAGCTGAGGCTGCAATTTCTTTTTGAAATCAGGCCAGGAAACCTTACCCAAGGATATCGAGGTGGGTAAGGCAGCATCCTGGGTGCACACTCAGGGCTTAACATCTAGACTGTCCAGAAACCTGAAAGTATAAGTATCTGCAAAGGGTTTTTTTTTGGTTTTGTTTTGTTTTGAAAGTACAAGTATTTCTATTTTTGTTTTCACAAAGGAAGACTAATAAGGTTTAGGCCTTCTGTTCTGTTGTGTATACTGCGCTGAAACAAAAGCTAATCTCAAAACATCAATAGTTTTTCCAATGGTTTTAGATGGCCAGTCTCATCCTGTAGTCCTGAATGCCCTTAAATGGGAGTTTGGTAGCTAAACAGAGTAATTTATCGATCTGTAAGGCAGACAGGAGTCTGAATGCTTGGACAAAAATAGATTCACTGGCCAAACACCCAGGAATTTCTTTCTTGGCTGCAAAAAAATGAGCCTGTGGGAAACTCCCAGAAGCAATAACAGAAGGAAGAAAGAAAATAAGAACTCCCACCTTCACCACCCACCATGCAGTGAGGCTTCAGGAAGATCATTTCTCTGCATCCCAGGAAACAAGAGGATTCACATACACCAATATGACCAAGATAGGGCAAGAACGGACATTGTCAGCCACAGCAATCTGGGTCTTTTTTTTTTTTTTTTTTTTTTAACCTTTCTGTCTCTGGACACTGCAGTCCAGGGGTTACCATCCTCCTCGAATACAATCTAAGCTCATTTTAATATGATATTTGAGCCATTGCATCAAAAGATATGATTACACTTCAAATAGTGTAGTTTTGGCATCTCCATGAGGAATTCCTTGAGGCCACATGATCAGTTTGATATTTCGGTAACACCTAGCATTTTGTGAGGTATGAGGTGTAAAATTTGTAGGTAAATGACATCTTGAATAGCATACGGAATTGCTGCTCCAATTTCAGCCAGTAATTTTGTATCTCTGTCAAAATGACTGAAGTTTGTCTCATTGAACTGATTTTACAAATTCCGCTACTGATTGATCATGGCTCTATTGTATTCTAGCAGTGCAGCTGGATTCTGTTCTCATATTTGTGTTACTTTGCCAGAGATAAAATTATGGGCACATGCAGTTTATCCTAGAAGCAGAAGTGTTTGTGAGACCTGGGAATCTTCCCTAGATCCCGAGAACTCAAGTTCAGCACCTTCACTGCAACACCTTCCTCATCGCTGGAGGTGGTACGACTATGAGAAAGCAAGAAGAGGCAGTGAGCTGGGCTATGAATCTCTATTCCTCCTGCTTACATTCAATTCATATTCTGTCCTATACACAGCAGCTATGTTACACATTCCCATGGGAGCTTAGCAATTTTAACATAAATTTCACTAATTTTGCATTCAAGCTTGAATGTGCAGAAGCCATTACATTAACTGCTTTCTTCTATATGATATTGTTTAATCTAAACTCCAACCAAATGCTTTACATGAAAATATTGTGAAAGGTTGGGAGATTTGGGTAGATATTTACAATGCAGAGAGACAAATGCAAGACAAATATGTTTTATGTTGGCTGTAGATATGTATTAAGGCTGCAGCAGAGGTGCATATATTTTTAAGGAGCTTAAGCCTCATCCAGCTATCAGCCCTCTTGAGAGACGCTGCTGTCAAATGATTTAGTCTAAATATATACACTATTTAATGGTTGGGTATACTGGCTCTGAAGAAGGTTTTGGATAACCAGTACTCTGGCTGAGGAAAAAAGATTTAATGCATATTTACACAGTAGATTAGTGGCTAAGAAATATTCTTGAGTAAAATTTTACATAACAGTTCTTTTGGTTATGTTTACATGGATTGTTACCTCTTGGAGGGTCTGCATGCAGTGTTTTCTATTTAATATTATATATAATATTTAGTTCTTCTGTTTTAATGAAACAAGAAGCCCTGGATGAGATGCAGCTTGAAAAATGCATGCAAATATCTCTATATGGGGAGGTTTGTGTAAATGAACTTTCGCTCTGAAATCAGAGAGTTTCTTAGGTCAGGTTTATCACCGTGTGTAAAGGTTTGCAGAACTGCGCTCAGCCATCAGTTTCAAGGACCTCTTGCATGCAGACAGCAATGCCCTTCGTTGAATTCTTTCCTTTGGACTCACGTTCTGCTATCTGCCCAAAAAAAAAAAAAAAAAGCTCTGCCCCATATCAATCACACCTAATGTGACTTAAAATTTACTGGAAAAAAAAGCAAATATAAAGACCACATAGTCTCAGTCATTCTGGGCCAGTCTGGGTGTGGAAGGCAAGCAGAGAGGTCAGGTAACTGAAGGTGTTTTCCATGCGTGGGGCACCTACCCCCGACCCAACTGGGAGCCTGTTGGTGCCCACAAGCAATTCTGGTGCTTTGGAGAAGGGCAAAAACCCAAATCAAAATGAACACCTATGCTAAGAGGGACGGGCTATTTAGTCTACCCTCATGATGCAGAAGGAAACATCTCCTGTCTCTATGCGACTCTTGTAGTCCTTTTTCTCACTTGTGCATTTGAAATACTCTTAGTGAAAGCTGGGTGCTGAGAACAGCACACAGACAGCTACATGCGGCTGTTTCAGTGCCTGGGACAGTGCAGGGGCTTCCTCTGCCCTCCGCTCCGGAAAGCATCTCACGCAGTCCCTCCTGGAGCTACTGTCCTGGTGATCACAGCTCTTGGACATCAGCAGCCAAGAGTCAGTGTGCAGCTTTGCAGCACTCTCAAATCTCCTCTGCTGCCACGAAGCGATAATGTCTCAGCACACGCAGCAGGCCTCACTCTCTGACACCAGGTGGGTTATGCCACACTTTTTTCCATCTGATTTCACGCCTTCACTAGCCTCAGGACTGTCTGGATCTTCCTAGGGATTTATCCAGCCACCCGTTATGACCACACGCCTTATCCTGCGTCAGAGTTGCCAAGGCAAGTGCGATAATTCGTGATCCGAGTTACCTCTACCTGCTGGTAGCACCTCTATCAATTAATTTTCTTATATTGTCCTTTTCACCTTATTCGCTTTACAATTCCTTCTGCACAAATTATTCCTTGTGAGTCACTGCACTAAGTGCTTCTGTATAGTTTAGGCAAACCAGCCTACTCTGTTGATTGGAGTAACCTTTTTCCTAGTGCTTTCTGTCCGTATGAATTTGAACATAATAATGATTTCTATGATCATATTTTCTATTTCCTCTTCGGTGGAAATGATATTCTGTGTCATCTTACCCTGCTCATTGATAAAGCCGGAACAAAGATGAAAAATACAAAGAGGGAAAATACCTACTGTGCATACTTGAATGAAAAAGGAAGTGAACTGAGGGATATAGAAACAGTGGCTTTGCGTAATATAAAGTGCAAGATTTGACATGTTTTAACCCATTGGGTATTTCTCCTATTTCCTTCCTCTCCTCCTGTTAAGAGCTGGTTACTTCCTACGTAAAGTCCGCAGCAGACAGCGTGTCGCTCCCTCTAGGCAAACTGTGCACCTTATTGCCTGGCATCGTTCAACAGGCCCAACGTCCTCTGCGCAGGTAAATGGGGGAGTTTGAGCGTTCAGGCAAAAGAGAGGGGCAGAGGTGTAGGAAAGAGGGAAAAAACGTGATTTTAGATAGGACCTGAAAAGCCTGAAAGACCTGGGGAGAAATGGAGAGACGAGGAATCGCGCGAGATCCCTGATTTGCCTTACAGACAAGGAAGGGGCTGCAGCTCAGGCTAAAGCACACCTGAGGCCGGCTGGTGACAGCATCAGCCTCCGCCACAGGTACAGGAACCGCTCAGAGCAAACGCTCCCGGCTTGCACTCCCCTGTGCTGGATGGCACCAGACAGGCACATCCAGCTTCTTCCAGGTTGCCAGACTGTTTCAGCCGGTTTGCTCGGCTTCGCTGTGAGAGACGACGCGGGGAGGTGTAGAGGGATGTTCAGGAAGCGGCTGCACCCAGGCAGGACGAGGCCCTTGCGCAGGCCGCGGCGTGGCCGGGTCCCGGGCCCCGGCCCCGTGGGGGACGCAGGCAGGGGAGACCCGGGCAGGTGGGCGGCCGCCTGCGCCGCGGCACCCGCGGGCGCTCTGCTGGGCCCCGGGAATGAAACCACCGTCCGCCCCAGGCCCTTTCCCCACAATAACCATTAATAAAATCGTCTACGTCAGTTTTCTCGGAAACGTCAAACTTAGCGGGCTAACAGCTAAGGACAAGTAATTTTTTCACCTTGTAATTTGATGGTGCCTTTTGCTAGCTTTCCAGGCCTGCCAGTTCTCCGCACCATTTATTCAGCGCGGAAGAAGCTGGCATCCCCGTGTTCGTGCTCTGTAATCATTTCCTGGCCGGGGCAGGGCTTGCTCGGTGCGTTTGTTTGCATGTGTGTTTGCTTGTTTAATCACCGCCCGCTCGGCTGTGCCGAGCGCTGTCTCACTCCCGCGCGCTCCGTTCCCGGGCCTGCTGTTATTCTTGGCACCCGAATCGATGTTAACCAGTATCTAATCAGCCTGTGTTTTACCGACCAACATTTGTTCCCCTGTCAGCTTTCATCGCGCTCTCTGCTCTGATGCCAGCATCCTGCGCGGACGGCCTCGCCGCGCGCCGCACACCGCGGCTCCAGCCACCCGCCGCCGCTTCCACGTTTGCTCCAGCGCTGCCTGTTGCCCCATGCCTCACGCTTGTTTCTTACTAATCTCTATAATTTGGCTGCTTTACATGTCCTGGCTTTCACCCACCCTCTTGTATTGGCAGGTTTACATGGTCATAATTGTGCATGGTATTCATTTTCATCCTCAAATTATTAAATATTAGATAAACTCCTCCTGGCAACATATATTATAAGAGGCAGGTTTGGCAGTTTGGGCATAGAGCTACTTTTTGACATTCTGCTTTTGATAGTCAAAATACTAAAAATCTATTTCACTCTGTTCCTTCTTTTCCAAATTTGAATTTTATTGATCGCTAAAACCATGTGCTGTGCTGAACAAATGGAAAGCTGGCTACCGAGGCATTGATCTACACATTGCCTCTACTAGTCTTTTCCATGGCAGGACTAGATCTTACTAGATCCAACTTTGATTTTTACAAATAACAGGCAGCAGTTTAAAATAATATTAAAGAAAAGCTGTTTTCCAAGTGTCCTGATTCCCTCTTTCTCACTCAAAACTGTACCAGTCACATTTTTAGATCATCTGCCTACTTTCTAAAGAAGCACCTATGTGCCAAATTCACCTTTGAAAATAGCCCTCAAACTCCATGCTGAGACCCACAAGGTCCATAAGTTTTCTCATGCCCAGTGCTGCAGTTGCAAGGAGTGAACTGGTTGTCAATGTGGCACAAGTCACCGACTCCTGGTAGCCATAACACAGGGACCCACCTTGTTACCTTAAGTAAAAAAATCTGGAAATATGAGGATGTTGGGATGCCAAGGAGCTAGGAAGGCTTGCATGGATCTCTCACTAACACTTTAATACCTAAAAAAGGTCCTCAGCCCCTTCACGTTGCTCGAAAGAAGAGTTATATACTCCCAGGTAACCTGGAGAACATGGGATTTCATCATTCAGAAGACAGGAGAAAACCTCCTGGAAAGAGCTGGGCAGCCAAGAAGAAGGCTCAGCCCATAGAATGATAAGGCTAAATATATTTTTTTAAGCTTTCCCTATTTAAGTAACAAAGAGCTAAGCCTCTAAAAATCAAAGGCAGTCTATAAAAGCCTTTCACATATTCTTTCCTTTTAATGTTTTGAATAAGGAAGAGATAGAAGAGTTAACAAAGAAGAAAATATTCTAAAAGAGATAAGATGCAGTAGCTCATTCTAAAATAATTAAAGACAGCCTGGATTCTAAGATAAGGAGAATGAGGATGCAGGAGGAAACAGGAGCTCAGTGAGAAACTGTCAGCTCTTTTGTGTGGCCCAACATGTTTTCAAAACTACATCATCTGGTTGGCAAACACCAATGGAGACGAAACCATAGCCACATTATTTTTTTTTTTTTTTGCAGCAGATGTAGCAGATTATATGTGCGGCTCAGCACAGACTAATCTGCTGATCACCTAAAATAATAATAATTTTAAAAAGGCATAAATCCTCTGGGGGCTGGGCAGGTCAGGAACGATGGTGAGTCTTCTTGGTGCTGCTGGAGCAGCGGGTGGCAGCAGTCTGGTGGGCAGCCCTGCCTAGGGCAGAGTGTCCTGCTGCGAGCCTCAGCCCCGTCCCTGTTCCCAGGGAAAGGTGCAACCTTGGAGGGACGTCAGAGGGAGTTGCTTGGGGTGGTTATGAAGCAGGTGGTTGGTTTTGTTTTTAGACTCCCACATGGAAGAAGCGCTCTCTGGAGAGCCAGATGGAAAGGTTAAATTGCCCTGAGTCTAGAGGATGAGTTTCCTATCTGAGGGGAAACAGTCCAAAATCAGGCAAGGATAAAATCCTTGTTAAGGAAATAGCCAAATATATAGTCCTTTGATCTGGCTGGGTTTAAACCTCATCCATATGCTTATTAGCCTCATCTTATCTGAGCCATATGCCTGCCCGCAGCTGAATTTCCCTTAGCACACACCAATGGAAAAGACTCAAAATGCCTAAAAAAAAAGCCATATAACCATATCACTGTTTCACACGCCTCATAAAAGCCCAGCTGTCATCCACATCACTGCCATAAGTCCTCCCAGCCTTACACTTCTCATGCACACTCTCTTCTGCTCCTGGTCTCGCTCCCCCCTTGCCTTCTCTCCCCTCCAGCAACCTGCTGCTGCATCATCGCCTTTGCAGATGCCCTCAGCTCGTTTCCTCCTTCCCTGCTCAGTTCACCAAGTGAGCAGTTGCTTTTCAAGGCCTTGACTTGCCAAGGGGGTCTGCACAGTGAGCCTTTGGCACTTGGAAAACCCATCTGCTGGAGAAACTCTTCAGGCAAAGGAATCACCTAGTTGTGATGCCAAGGGCATGCCAGACAGCTGCTCAGGTCAGAGCTGGATGCTGAGTCAGTTCCAAAAAAAAAAAAAAGACAGCCTTTAGCAAAATGAGAGATATCACAAAAATATCAGGTTGTAGGCTGTCAAAGACTGCAAGTCTGATATGATCCTACTATTTGGAAGGAATTTTTTGATTGGAAACATCTCACAGAGCCTGGAGAGAAGCTGGATTTGCACACTGTCATACTAGAGTGCCCCTGTAATGTTATGACCTTGATTTGATCTCCTCATGAGGCCCAGTTTAGGTTAACCTCAGTTTAGGTTAAGTGAAACCACACGGAGCCAATATGTTTCCTGCATGCAACAATTTGCATGCGTTTTCTGGTCAATGCTAGCCAGTAAAAGTAGGACACCAGAAATGATGTTGTGTGTTCAGAACCTGGGGCAAGAAGGTGATCACTCATCACCTCTGGATGAGGCAAAGGAATGTACAAAAGGGCAGAAACATCAGGCAAGCTTAGTCCGAGCTGATAAGAAAACCTCACCTATTTACTGGGTTTGTAGAGAGCCACAATGTGTCCCGAGACTCTGCTTGTGCACGCAGCATGACAGGGACTGCAGATATGGGTGGGAGCGTGAGAGCTGAAGATATGTGTGAGCTATGGGCAGGATTTTCTCTTTGTTTCCTAAATTGAGTGCAGTTCTTTTGTACAAAGATCATGGTCTGTCCCAACATCCTGGCTGTGGATGTCATCTTAAGCACAAGCACCAAGCAGAGCCTTTGGCGATGCTGCAGGAAGCCCAGCACAGGACATGACGGAAAACCCCTCAGAGCAGCCTTTCGCTTTGCTGGACGGCTGCAATCCAGCTGCACCACAGCTGTCCCTCACTGTGTCCCCTGCCAGTCGCTGTGTTCCCTTGGAGAAGAGCCTTTCTAGAGGCATCCCAGGTGGGAGCAGGACTTGGGGACTGAAGGTCTGTAGTCATGATTGCAGGCCTCCCCCTGCCCATGGCTTTTTGGCACATTTTCCTCAAGGAGGACTCCTGTCCTGACCGCTTCTCAGGCTGTCTCAGCTGAAGGCAGCTAAGGCTTGGAGGAAGTAGAGCCACCAACTACCTGCCCACAAGGCCAGGATGTCCTGAGTGACACCTTGCCCCTAGCATACCTCACAGAGGATTCAGAGCACTTTCATCATTTGTGGCACATTTTTTAAATTTTATTTCTTCATTACCAAGCCAAATTTCAGTGAGGGAATTGCCCAAGTGTATTGGTTTCATGTAGAACTGCAGGTGTTTTGTGTTCAGTTTGTCAAATGTTCACCTGACTGGGTTGGAAAGGGACCCATTGAGCAGCTGCAGCTTGATGCAGCTTTTGCTTTGGAGATTATCCTTAGCTGGCTGTGAATAACAAATTTCTCAGGACTGTTATTTCCATCCACTGTAGTCTCTCTCTCCCAGACTTCCTTCATAGGTGAATTAGCACAGTCATCCAGGCCTCAAGTAGAGCCTGATCTTCATCTGGACCTCCAGGCATTCTCTTTATTGTTAAAATTTGATTTATGTTCTAGCTAACTATGGAAACTCTTTTGACAAGGACTAATGTGGAGAGAAGCACATGTTCCGTGGAAGGAATGTAAAAAGAGGTTAAGGGGAGAGGCGCAGCACAGACTGGCACGAGCTCCTGTGCACTGAAGGAACATAAACCCCCTTGGCAGACTCTGCAGCCTTCCCTGAGTAGTGTATAAAAGAATAAAACCAAGAAGGACGGGGCTCAGCTAGGACACCAAGGTGTCACTGGAACACTGACATTGTCCACATGTTACACTCAGTAAAGGACTGCTAAAGAGTCCAAGGTGGCTGAAGAACGCAAACAGGCTTCAGTCAGGAATAGCACAAATTGTTTCTAAACATTGCTTTTTGCACAAAATCTTTAATTTGTTTAACTTCAGTTTTTAAGGAATCTGAGGATATTTGAAGATTACTGATTGGGATCATTAGTGTTAAAGTGGTGCTGAGTCCACCATTTCTTTCCCCTGGATGTATCCTTATTAGCATTTGAGGAAACTCTCTGGGTCCCTCTGACCATGGAAACAGGCCAGATGCACATGATATGGTGAGAAAATATTGTCCTGTTCCAGGCTGCATTGATGAGGTCCATGGATGTTTGACTGGTAACTCTCAGAGCTAGAGTCATGAGATACTTTACCCTTGGATTTGCTTTTCACCCCCCAGTTTCCCCCCCCCCCCCC
This sequence comes from Crypturellus undulatus, assembly GCA_013389825.1. Taxonomy (NCBI): domain Eukaryota; kingdom Metazoa; phylum Chordata; class Aves; order Tinamiformes; family Tinamidae; genus Crypturellus; species Crypturellus undulatus. Next base: position 119,032 of record VWPW01020731.1, read on the forward strand.
CCAAATAAACCCCTCTCTGCTAAATCTTCCCCTACAGCCCCCAGTTTTGCCAATTTGGCCATAGGGACAGTCAGCAAACCCATATTACCCTGTGACTGTCTTTTGACATCTTTCAGATAAAGAGAGTTCCCAGCACTCCCCTAGCACCACCCAAAATGTCTGGCAATTTTTCCAGTTGCAGTTTTAGCAGGTTAGTCTCAGGAGAGCTTGGCCAGCTACTTTCTCCCCTTCTTCCTGTGCAGGGTCTGGCAGTTTTCCATGCCGCTTTCCCAACAGTTTAGCCTCGGGCTAGGGCAGCCCATCTGTATGCATACCGTAACAAGGTACTTGCGTCTGAAGACTGCCTTTCCTGCTATATTCAGGCTTGCTGCTTTTGAAAGTGCTGCTTTCATTTCTCTGTCCTACCAAAATCTAAGGCTGGGAGGAAGGGAAAGAGGCACAGGCGTTTTGACCTGGCTCCTCTGACTTTAATGTGCGTGATGCTGGTGTCGTGCAAGCTGCTCGGCTGCCACGCATGGCCCACGTGGCTGCAAGGTTTCACTTACTCGTCATTGTGTTGGCTATAAAATAGTGACCAAGCACTGGTAGGGGCTGTGCACAGCATGGGGAGGACCAAGAGGAAAGGTCGCAATGGGGCTGCCCTGGCCATAGGCCATCAGAGGAAGATAACCAGGGCCAGGGAGCCTGTCTGGAGCGGACATGGAAAAGAAGAACGTGAAAAGGAAGTGCTTTGACCCACTTGTGATTAATATGGAAAAAAAGATGACCATCCTGCACTACATAACTGCTGCTGTTGAAAGTTTCTGGCAGAAAAATCCAGGAATTACATTGCTTTTCTTTTTCCCCTGGGAAGAAGTAATTTTGAGGAGGAAATCTTGCAAAATACACGTTCCAGGTGGGGGTGACAGAGTGCTCCTTGGTATGAAATATTTACATCAGGCAAAGAGCTGCCTGCAAGCTTTTCCTCCACTCACCGAACTCCTACCTGAATCACTGTTTCGAGGCTATGCCTGCTCTTAGGAACTGACAGCTGCTGGCCTTATTTTACAATTACATTGCACGACCACTTAGTAAAGCCATAAACTGCAAGCCATAAACAGAACCATAAATAAAGGGCTTTGTGAGCATTCACGGGCTATAAGTAGAGAGAGAACAAGTGTACACCCAAGGTCACCTTGGTTCTTCCAATATAATATATTGCAAAATCTGCCTCCGGCCTCCTTCAGCAGTGCCATTAGCCATACTAGCTAGCGCGTGCAAAACCTGACGCTGCTTGTTTTGCTGTGCAGACAGCTCCTGTAATTTATGCCCCCTATTTTCTGATGTGAGACTTAAAAAAGCGCTGAACTCTCAGACACAGAACTTAAATAGGCAGGAAATGAGCTTCGAAGCCTGAAGGCCAGCTTGGGAGACACAGAGCTGGGCTAGGAGGGAGGCAGAGCCCACAGGGCGGTCCTGCACGGCTCTCCCAGTGCTCCTGGTTTGCCTATACTCACGCCTTTGAGTGTCCTTTGTACCCAGCACAGACACTTTAATATATGAAAATATGGAACAAGTCTGCATAAAACAAGTGCCCTAAATAGAGGAATCATATGTGTTTGGAGCTGATCATGCAGTGAATGGATGCTCTGAACTTCTAACCCTTTTTTTTTCCCTCTTGCTTCTCCACTTGTGAAAAAGAGATATAAAGTGCAAGTCCACTGACACCAGAATGATATGACAGTAAATGTACACCTATTTATTATGTGTTCAGATGCTCTAGCATGTGTTAAAGTGCAGGAGAAGTGGCACTTCTCCCATCAGGGACGAACAGAATTGCCATGTAGTTGGACAAGACAACGAAGATAAGATGAAGCACAGAATGACATTAAGAGGGTTGACTCTACTTCATTCAGTGTACAAATGGGTTCTGTAGAGGAAAAATAATTAAAAAAAAAATGCAAGAAGGGTCCTGTAAGCCAATACATTGTTTGAACAAATGACCTGGGCATGGTGTGTCCTAGCATCTGAATAGTTCAACAGATACTGCAAGAACATTAACATCATAGGGTGTGTTTTATTATACTCATAATCGAGGAAAAGGGAGGGAGGAAATAGAACTGGCAGTGGTGTGTTCTGCCACTCTTATGCACAAAGGTAAATAGCTGACATGCCTGGAGATGGCCTGCCTTAAATTTACAGAGCTCTGCTTAGGATTATAGCATGAAAACGTTTCTGCAGTGCAAACACTGTGCAGTAAGCTGCTTATCTGGCAAGATGGTTAAAATGAAAACTGTAAATAAAGGTCATACAGTTGAAGAAATAGCTCTGTATCATTTTGGAGCCGGCTTTCTGTGTGGCTCCAACGTATCATTTGAATGACGGGACTTGACCCACAGTAGTGATGGAGGGGAGGGAAGGAAGAGTTGGATGAGGGTCTGGTTTAATTATACTTATTTATACTTCCCCCTGTTTTTCACCAGCCTCCTCTGCATGCTGCTCTTGTGTGTATCGTGTACACAAGCGGCACAAGAAAGCTAAGATTTATAAATCCCATTAGTTCCTGAAAGGAAGATCTTTTGGGACTGCAGAGTTTCCATTGCAGCTTTCACTCATATGGCTTCATATCTGTCACATAAGTTAGTTTCCAAGCACCTCAAATGAGAAAGTAACCTGAGGTTCAAAAGCTTCACTTCTGGTTTTCATAAGTCTGTATTAGCTTTGAGTGCCTAATGAAGATTTTGAATAAAAAACAGTGAGGCAGTTGCTCTATATAATAATATATGAAAACTTTATTATAAGCCTCCATTCACTGATATGGGAAAAAAAAAGAAATACAGTAAAAATGCATGCAAATGGTTGCCATAAAGTCATAGCATGCTGTGATATCATCCTCAGTTTGACATAAATCTGGATCTATTAAGGTGCTGAAGTTATTTTTTCTCCTAGTATATACTTTCCAAGCTAAAAAGAAAAAAATAGGTCTCCAGTGAATCACTTGCAAAAGGCAGAGGGACGGGCACTTTTCATGGGCTGTGCTGTTATCTGCTGTAAATGCTGACAAATTGAAAGAGAAGACTTGAAACGTCTCTGAGTTGGTGCATTGGCCTGCTGGATGGGAGCCTATTACTCTGTCCAAACCAAAGGAAGGAACTGGATAAGCAGCTCCTTCCTCTATAGAAAGGGCCTGGGTTATAATGGTCGATTTCAAGGTTAAAGACACCTTGGCTGTACCTGCCAATGGCAAAATACCTATCAAGTCTCCAAGCATTTTGATTTTTTAAGCAAGGTATTGCCACCATTCTGTGTCTGCTGTAAGGTCAAAAATTAATTCCTGCAGCTACCTACGAGCAAATGATAATCATAATAATGTAACGCTAACGAGGAAAGAGGTGTGATTTTGGTATAACCAAGAGAAGCTCAAAGCTAATTTTCGAAGGCAAGCATGCTTAAAGGAAAATGTGTGAGGCAGAAATATGTCACAAAATATGTATGTTAATACATATTTTAAAAATATCTCTTCTGCAATCTAAAATGATTATTTAAGACTGGTAATATATAGAAATACTTAATTATTGAATATATATTAATATACCTGTTACATACATATTTTACATATATGTGAGTGTGTATATGTCATTGATATTTTTACTTCCAACTTAAAGTTTGTTTAACGGAAATATGGACAGAGGGAGTATTTAGTGAATATATTAAACTGGCATAAGAATGGACACGTCTGATCTTCTGTAAACAGTATTAATTCTTTTTTAATAAAAAAAAAAACTATGGCCAATGACTATTAAGGACAAAGAGAGTGCTTAAAACCTGATTGATTAAGAGATTTGGTTCTTGCCTCCTGAGTGAAAAGAGATCGCCCAGTAAGCTGCTCCACAGGGACATTCTACCAATATATACTGTAACAGTGTTCTAATACCTACTTATTATGATAAAGAATCTACTTAATACTGTATCCAAGGGTATATAAGCAGGAGCAGGAATGACATGTTGTTTCTGTACAAGATAAAAATATCACCACTGCAGGAATATTATAGCCTGCTCTAGGGTTAATACTTTTTCTCAGCGTGCTTCGTGCAAAAGGATTCAAGAAGCGTTCTTCATGCAGGGGAAAAGGATACCAAATTTAATCTATTCATTTAATCCAAATAAAAGTTAAGATGTGACTTGATCATGGAGGAAGAGAGGAATCTGAATGTTAAAAAAAAAAGAAAAATGGAAAGAAATCTTCAGTGCTTTTAATGGGATCGTGTCATCGGGATGAATTCCCCACAATGGTAGGAGCAGAATTCTCATCCTGATCAGTTTGCATTCAGAGAAGCTCTATAATCTAGACAGAAATGTAATGATCCAGATGAAAATCAATCTGAAATCCTCTTTCTTATTCCTTGATTGTTCAAATAATTATTATCTTATCACATTAGAGACACCATGAATTAGGTAAACCGAAGCATCCAAGTATAACAGTTATTTCACTGCCCGGTTGGTCTTTCTCAAAAATCAAAAGCCCGGTTCAATTCTGGGCAAAATTGAGCCGCATTCCCAGCTGAACTCTTAAAAACACTCTTTGTGCTCTTAAATGCAGAGCCCAGAGGGGAGCTCTTAAATTTTTATTCTCTTTCAGATATGTATGAGAAATACCTGGGGTAGGGGAAAATGCTGTGTATAGAAAAGACCCAGGTAAACCTGTAAGTTATATCAGCTAGTAATATTTTCAAAAATTTCCCTGGGTCACTAAGAGCTCCTGTTTAAAGTCTGTTTTGGAGTTATGTAGAGAAGTGAAAAAGCTACAGATTAAAATCTGTGTTCTTTATTGTCCTCTTTTATGGTTGACTATCAAATCTTACTGTAGAAACAATGTTTGCAGTGTGAAACAAAGCAAGAAAAACGTGAAGGCAATGTTAAAAAAAACTATATCAATAGGAAAACGTGCTATTTTCTCCCTTTCCTAATTCTTTAAATAAACATTTACAAGCACGAGGAAGGCATTAGTGCTCAGAGTTACATTGTACAGTGATTTTTCAGCAAGCCTAGCAGCAAATAAAGGCTTATTCCCCACAATTGCAGGAGCAGAAAAGCAAACTGTGATATCAGATTATGAGCAGTGCTAGCAGTGGTAGCACTGGCTACTGGTTGTCCTGGCTGTTCAGTGGGAGCCAGAGCAACCTGGGGAGAGTAAGGAGGAGAGGAACCACAGAAAAATTGACAGAAAATGCTCGTTGCTCTGTCAAACACAGAAATCATGACAGACAGGTAATGTAAGCAGTGCCCTGGGAGAAAAGAGGACTGCAAGTTAACAAGGAGTCAAAATTTATTTATGCATTTGCTCACCATACATGTCGGGCGGATCTGCCAGGACTGAGTGTGCACTGAGGAAGGAAGCTGTGAAGACAGCTGTGAAAGCTATGGGAGATAAGGGGCAGCTGGGTCCTCCTGAAACACTGTCACAAAAGCAGGAACTAGCACACATCTGCACCTGGAAGACTTTCCTGAGGAAAGATGAGAGAAACTTGAAAAACTTTGTGAATCCCAGTGGAAATACTTGTTAAGGATTGGTCTGTTTGGCCATGTCTGCACACTGGAGGTAGAGAAGTCCCCTACGGACACACCGGTAAACACTGTAACATCTGGGCAAGGACACAGTGCACATGTGTTCCCTAACTGGTGTTTCAGTTTGCTGGAAATGGGACTACATCTAGATATAGTTAACTCTTCCTGACTGTGCCAGGTTCTCTGGACAATGTTAAGCCCATTCACTCTCTCTTCAGTGATAGTGCAAAAATTCAAGCAACCTTAAAACTTACAGCTCTGCAAAACTGCCCCAGAAATGTACCAATACAGACCCCAGCCATCACCCATACTTCATCTTTGTCGGGTGCCAGGAAAATAAATTCAAACAGCCTCTCAGACAGCTTTAGGTTGTTTTCATTAAAAGTAGACTCTATGAATCAAACAGACCTGGGTCTATCAGAAAATCAGTTATGTTTTCTACCAAATGCAAATTATGGCTTCACTAAATATACATTTGATGATTTTTTTTGGCTCAAATTCATCCTTTCAGCAGGTTGGCAACGGTCAGTGTGATTACTTGTGGCAGGAATTATTTCTCTGTATACATAAATGTTTCCTGATAGTACAGAGCAGATTATCAGCCTTTTCTCCTATGAAAGCACTAACTATTCATTACACATTTTCAGTCTGAAACATATAATCCAGTGCTAATTAAGCCCCTGCTATTTCTGTGCTTCTGTGCAAAGTGACTCCCTGATGTTTCTCGCTGTCTTTCATTTGCTGTTATGTGAACTCAATAGGAATTGGCTTTTCTCTTTCTGTTATATCATATAATTTATATTCTTAACTTGCACAATGGTTATCTACAGAATTGACATGATTGCACCAAAAATCGCTCCTAGCTCATGAAAGAGCTGCAATTGATTTTAAAGTGGTAACTATTCTTATTTCCTGTGATCTCAGAGCAGGTCTGAATGCACCAAACCTTGTCTAAATTTGCCGGACAGCTCTGTAGCAGTATTTCATTGAATGGGAGCTATAGTTTTCATTTGCAAATTTTAATGGGCCTGTGACATCCTCTGATAGGAGCTTGGATCTTCTATTAATACTGATAGGAGTTGCTCTGGAAGGATAATAGCTTCCTAAGAGTGTCTGTGTGCAAAGATTTTGATGAAGCTTGTGAAGATGTATTCTGAATTGCATTAACACCTGCAGTGCACAGACATATCATAAATACACTGTTCAGATGAAGTGTTTCTGTACAAATTGATTATAACCTCTGTTTCTTTTTGTTCAAAAGCCATTGTGGTTGCCTACTGTATTTCAGGTCTTCCCTATCTGTAGTCCAGTGTTCCCTTCTAGCCATTAATACTTTTGATCAAAGCTTCCTGATGAGCCCGGCATTACTGTATAACAGAATCACAGAATGGTCGAGGTTGGTAGAGACCTCTAGAGATCATCTAGTCCAAGCCCCCTGCTCCAGCAGGGACATCCAGAGAACGTGGCACAGGGTGGCATCCAGGCGGGTTTGGAGAGACCACACAACCTCTCTGGGCAGCTTGTTCCAGGGCTCTGTCACCCTCACAGGAAAGAAGTTCTTCCTTACATGGAGATGGAACTTCCTGTGTTTCAACTTGTACTCATGACCCCTTGTCCTGTCACTGGCCACCACTGAGAAGAGTTTGGCCCCATCCTCCCTACATTCATCCCTCAGGTATTTATACATATTTATCAGATCCCCTCTCAATATTCTCTTCTCCAGACTAAACAGGCCCAGCTCGCTTAGTCTTTCCTCATACGATAGATGCTCCGGTTCCTTAATCATCTTTTTTGTTCTATGCTGGACCCTCTCCAGAAGCTCAGTGTCCCTCTTGTACTGGGGAGCCCAGAACTGCACCCAATACTCCAGGTGCGGCCTCACCGGAGCTGAGCAGTGGGGCAGGATCCGCTCTCTCGACCTGCTGGCAACGCTCCTCCTCATGCAGGCCAGGATCCCGTTGGCCTTGTTGGCCACGAGGGCACATTGCTGCCTCATGGTTAACCTGTTGTCAACCAGGACTCCCAAATCCCTCTCCACAGAGCTGCTTTCCAGCAGGCCAACCCCTAATCTGTCCTGGTGCCTGGGGTTATTCCTCTCCAGGTGCAGGACCTTGCACTTGTCCTTGCTGGACCTCATGAGGCTCCTCTCTGCCCACCTCTCCATCCTGGCAGCACAGCCCTCAGGAGTGTCAGTCACTCCACGCAGTCTGGTATCATCTGCAAATTTACTGAGTGTGCACTCTGTGCCCTTATCCAAGTCACTGATGAACAAGCTGAACAGCATTGAGCCCAGTTCTGATCCTTGGGGGACACCACTGGACCACTAGACCTCTAACTAGACTTGGCTCCATTTATCACGACGCTCTGGGCTCTGCCATCCAGTCAGTTCTCAATCCACTTCACTGTCCACTCATCCAACCCCCACTTCATGAGCTTTCCCATGAGGAGGTTAAGAGAGACAGTGTTGAAAGCCTTGCTGAAGTCAAGGTAGACATTATCCACGGCTTTCCCCTCATTCATCCAGCCAGTCGTTCCATCATAGAAGGCTATCAGATTGGCCAAACACAACTTCTCTTTGGTGAATCTATGCTGACTACTCCTGCTCTTTTCCTTGACATACCTAGAGATGATCTCTAGGATGAGCTGCTCCATCACTTTTCCAGGGATGGAGGTGATGCTGACTGGCCTGTAGTTTCCCATCTCCTCCCTCTTGCCCTTTTTGAAGACTGAAGTGACGTTGGTTTCCTCCAATCCTCCGACAACTCCCCCACTCTCCATGACCTCTTGAAGATGATGGAGAGTGGCTGAGCAATGACCCCCACCAATTCCCTCAGCACTCTTGGGTGCCCATAGATTTATGGGTGTCCAGTTTGCCTAAATAATCCCTAACCCAATCATCCTTGACCGGCAGAAAGTCTTCCTCTCTCTCAATTATCTCTCTTGTTTCCAGGCTCTGTAGTTAATAGTGACTAGCCTTAGCAGCATGGACTGAAGCAAAGAAGGCATTTAGTAACTCTGCCTTCTCTGTATCCTCTGCCACAAAGTCACCCTCCCCATTCAGCAGTGGACTAGTCTTCTCTAGACTAGACTTTCCCTAGTCTTCTTCTTCTGCTGCTGATATATTTGTAGAAGTCCTTCCTGTTGTCCCTGACATTTCTCGCTAGCTCTAATTCCAAACGGGCCTTGGCCTTCCTCGTTGCAACCCTGCATTCTCTGACAATGTTCCTATATTGTTCCCATGTGGCCTGGTCCTTCCACATTACGTATGTGCTCTTTTTCTCATTAAGTTTACCCACCAGCTCCTTGCCCATCCACGCAGGTCTCCAGCCCACCTTGCTCGACTTCTTTCTTGCAAGAATGCACCGATCCTGAGCTTGGAGAAAGTGCTGCTTGAATATTAGCCAACTCCCCTGGACCCCCTTTCCTTCTAGGACCCTTGCCCAGGGCATTCCACAAGGATCTCCCTGAAGAGGTCAAAGTTAGCTCTCTGGAACTGGGTTGCACTCCTACTCCCTGCCCAGCTTCCTCCTCACAGGATCATAAATTCCAACATCTCATGGTCACTGCAGCCCAGACTGCTCCCCAACTGCCACATAGCTGCAGCCAGGACTGCCCCCCAACCCTTACATTTCCCACTAGGCCATCTTTGTTTGTTAGTACCAGGTCTAGCAGCGCCCCTCTCCTTGTTGGCTCATCAGTCACCTGCATCATGACGTTATCTGCAGTCTTCTGCAGTCAGCTCCTGGACTGTCTGCTCCTAGCTGTGAGTGTCCCAGCAGACATCAGGGTGGCTGAAATTGCCCATAAGGACTAGGGCCTGGGAACGTGAGGTTTCTTGCAGCTGTCTGTAGAAGGCCTCATCCGTAGGCTCATCTTGGCCCGTGTCAATGCATGGCAAAATGACATGTCTGTACTTTGAGTTTGCCTTGGGCTTAGCGCATCTGCTGTAAAAGCTCTGTTGCAATGGTGAGCTGCAAATACAGTACTTTTGTGCTACAGCTGAGGTATTTTGCTCTCAGTGAGCTGAAGCGATATTTTGATGCAGTGTTCGGTTAAGTGTACTCTTATACTAGTTGCCATTCTATATGTCGCCTACAGTCTTCTGGATTTTTTTTTTTCTGGGGTTCCCAAAAGAAGACACCGGAAACTAAAGTTTGGGTTTAATTGATTCATTATTTTTTTCAGGATCCCATCAGCTTATTTTTCTCAAAGCTAAATCGATCATGCTCAGGGTGCTACCAGATGATATGGTGGACACACAGAGGGCTGGGCCCTTCTGCTGAGGTTCGGAATAGCTAATCCATTTGTCCAGGGGAGTGTTGTGGGACAGCAGCAATAACTGCTTCCTCTCCAAGACTAAAACATAGCACCTTCAGGAAAATCAAAATTGCTTTTTTTTGAAATTTCTGAGGAGCTTCCCTGGCACTGTTGCATTGTGTTGTGGTAGCCATCTGCACGAAAACTCTCCATGTAGTGACTGTGATCTTTTGCTTGCCTCACTGGATTAGCTGCACCCTATTAGCAGTGGCCATTTGGCATTTGGTCAGTCAAATTCCAGGTGTGGTTGTAATATAGTGGAAGTTTGTCTTGTCTGACAGTAGTCTTGTCCTCTACACCATCTTGTAGGCAAGTTTGCTACAGTAGTATCTAAACATTACACTAATGGGACTGCCTGATGACAGGTACCTCACAGATTCCAACGCAAGCAACATGGGAGGTCATGCCAAGAAATATGGAGTGTCCAGAGAGACTAGGGGTGTCAGGACATCTAGAGAAACAAACTACTCTGAAACGAGGACTTCTGTTCCAGTGGACACTCTGGGAAGTGGTGGCACCACTTGTTCTTGGAAACCTGGTGAAATCTCTCTTGTTTGCCACGGGGAACCTGGACAAGGGAGAAGGGCCTCAGTCAGCATCCAAAGACATTTCTGACACCTGGATGGAGATAGCTTCTTATCCCCCATAGCCTGTCTTATAGCTGCAAAACAGGTAATAGTGTTAAGGGTCTTTTAGCACTTTTAGTCTCTTTCTACAATAGTGCCACAATGGAGCGCAAACCACATAACTAGGTGCTCTACTTCTTTTCTGAAAGAATGATTTCTTGATCATTTATCAAGTATTACACCATGTGGTATTTGTATTACCTGAACAATGTGAAGTAACCTCCCTTTCCAAGCTCCTTGGGGATAGGGTCCCACGTGCTGCCAAGTTTAGTGCTCTGTGTTCAAGTCTCAGCTCTGTGTGCAGGGCAGCACCCTTTTGACAGCATTTTCAATGCCACTTGCTGCTTGAGAAATAATAAAGAGACTGCACTGGACCTAGTCTTGAGTAGGAGGTTCAAGGAAAATGCAAAAACTTTCCTGTGGTTTATCATCGGAGAGCCTATTGTAGAGAAGAAAAATATTTTGGAATAAAAATTTTATTGGAGCATTCCTTGCATCATTGTATATATTTTAAAGCTCTGGAAGACAATTGCTGTTACTGTTTCTCTGGTTATGCAATAGTTCCTCTCTCTCAGGATTATCCAACATATACTGAATCCAAAAATGAGATACAGTTTGAGCTCCAAAAAGTAGTGGCTAATATAGCACATTTGCTATATTAGCATTTGCTTTCTAGCTTTTGTGAACACTGAAATGAAACCAGTGATGATTTCAGTGGTTTCAGTGCTCTTCCCACAGAGGAATGCTTCTTTCAGGAGCTGCAGGCTTCAATGCATGTTCGTTGTAAGCTCTGTCTGTTCCCTAGGGCTTTCTTCAATGGCATGGGCTTTGGACAGCCAATTTAGCAGTCTCAACAGCAGTAAAGAAGTAAAGCTGGTCTGGTTTTGTGTTCGTTGCTGCTAATCTGTGCACTTCCGAAGGAAAAGTTTTTAGTGCGCTAACTGAACAGCAATGACGTTTTAGACATTTCAAATCTGCCACTGTAGAATGATAGTGCCATGGGTTTATCATTACACCTGCACTCCCTTAAACACCTATTTTCCAGAGTTTCCAACTCCAATTGAAAAACATAATCCAGCAGACAACAATTTGACATCACAAATCTTAGCCTAGCACGCTAAGAGAGATTTGAACACTGACACTTATGCATCTAGTGCATTTCCTAGGTCTCCTAGAGTATCCTGCTAGGTTGACAGACATGATACAGATGTTACAGGAGACCTGCACCCTGCAACACACACGGTCATCCGGGATACCTGTGGGCATCTAGGATGGTACTAGACTATGTTTAGCCACCTAAATCACATCTTTAATGTCTATCTAAAAAGGAAAAAAGTGAATTTACATAAAACTCTTCTGTGTAATTTTGGATCAGAAACTGATCAGTGATTTGAAACAGATAGTATTTCCCTACTGTATGCAAACTATTTTATTTCATAAATTGGGGTTATTTTAATTATTATTACAAAAAGAAAATTGACAGTCCTGCCATCGTGGATATTTCAGTATCTTTTGCTACTTGTGTTTATATATTAAAAAACAGGCTTTTTGTATAAATTCCATTCTTATAAATTAACATGACAATGTTAATTGTAAATGTTAAGTAACATTTATTGTAATGACAATGTTAAGTATAAATAAGGAACTGTGATCTCCTGAGCTCTAATCTATCTGATAACTGTGATGTTAGCCTGCTTTCTTCTCTTCCTCTGTTTTCTTGTCCTTAAGATGAGATTGTTACCTGCCATCACTTTTAAAGATTCATTGGTCTCGAAAATAGGAAAGCCATAGTCTAAAAAAAAGGCTTATGAGAAAGCAGCACTAGGAAAAATAATGTCTGATGCCATAGTCTTTTCTTTGTGATTCAGGTTAAAACTAATCAAAAAGCTTTAGGTGTGATTTGTCTTTATCTAGGTACCAGTCTGACTCCCTGGTTACAGAAACCTGTCTCACACAGCCATTTCTATTCAATATGACTTAAAATCCACTGAAGTCAGGGGAGCTGGAAGCACAGCTTGTATGAATCAGGGGATCTGGGAAGGAAAAACAGGATCAGGCAGGAGTTTGCCAGCTGAGCACTACAGATCTTGTGGCTTTGAAAGCCTGAACGTAACATGTTACTGCAGAGTCTCCTTGACCCCCATGTTCATAATTTAAATAAAGACTATATTCAGGCATATAGGCTACATGACAGTATTACAGTTTCTTACTTTGTCATAATTCAGATGTTTTCTATATTTGAGTGGCTTGCAATAGTAACATTGTCTGAAAGCATTTTTCTAGAAGCACAGAGGTTGCTGGTGCTGGAAAGCAGCTGCATAAAAAGAACTAAAGGTTACCTTAAGGGTACTTTTCATTCTACTGCTGGTCCCAGGCCAGATTATAAAGACACTTTGTGTCATTTGGGCAAAGCAAAACAACTGGCAGCTATAGTAGCTCTCCATGTTGCTCACATCAATGCAAAGTTAAAACTCAGATTTTGGCAGCATTAGAAAGCTCTAATCCGTAAGCTCTGGGGTCTTAATGGTTGTAATATTAGCTGGATGAAATATGCTTAAGGGCAATCCTGAATACAGAAGGACCTCAGCACATAATTGTACCTTTTTTTTCAAACTGGATAATGATACAAGGATCTACAAAGTCAGTATTACCAGCCTGCTTTTCTGGGAGTGCTTAGCACCACGGATGCAGCACTGAGGCAGACCCAACATAAGCATCACATCGAGCGCACGGCTCATCAGTGTGTGCAAAGAGGTAGGCCAAGGGACTCACATAACTTCACAGAAGTGTTTTGGAGAAGAGGCAGAGGTAGTAAAATTGTTTGCAGGCAGCATTAATCTGCCTTAACCATGAATTTATATTCTCTGACTCACACACTGTGTGCTTTCCCCTTTCTACCATAGGTATAGGAGTGGCTTTACAGCCCTTTTTCCTTCACAATTCGGCTTCATTCCTCGAGCAGCTCCATCCTGTGATCCAGAGGAGGAAGGCCCCATAGGCAGCACATGCTTCAGCCCACAGTAAAGTGTGCACACCTGTATACTTCAGTAAGGCTTCCACACACCTCTACACTTCCAAACACCTTTCTTTCCAACTCACTCTTCTTGTACATTCCTTGCTGGATAATCATTTTAAGTGCAACTTCCCTGTTGCAATGTGGAACAGACACTGCCACATAAGTAAGTAGTCCAAAAAGAAACTGATTTCAGCTGAAAAAAAAAAAGATGAAAACTGTGCTTTTGGGGGCATATACTGTTGCTTGCTTGGAGGATTTGCTATATCCCTGAAGTCCTGCTGCTACTTCAGAGAGAGTATCAGGAGGAAAGGCAATAAAACACATCCAGGTATAATATTCAGTGGTATCAGAAGATGTTTATAACTGTACTTTTAAATATCTGTCTTTCTTTATCACATTATGATCAAATTAAGTATTGTTTTTGTACAATGAATAATCAATGAAACCATGTGATGCAAGTATGGGCTTCTACAGGCATGAAATGACTGAATGACTCATACAAGGCTCCTCTTGATAATATGACATCTTTTTTTTCTTTTTTTCTGACTTGAGTCTGTCACAGCTCTTTAACTTCATCTTCCCTGAGATAATGCTAGATGAATAAAAAGTTGTTTTCATGAAAAGCCTTGTGACAAGGAAGAGTTATATTAAAATGACATTGCTAAAAGAAAGGCAGCATGGTCCTTTTTTTTTTTTTGCATGTGATGTTGACAGTTAGTAACTCCTAAGCTGGTCCTATACTTTGGAACTGGATTGCTTCATTGCATAAAAATTGCAATGTCTAGTGCTATATGACAGAAGGGAGGGCTAACTGACTGCTTCAAAGATTCGTGAGGATTCAGCTAGCCGGAGTTGGACTCAGAGCCAGATCGCACCAGACTTTAGGAGAAAGAGGGCTAAGGTTTTGTCCACTTGGAAAGCAGCTGGAATACCTTTCCAAAACATTTGCTTGACCCACTGCTCAACAAGCATAGTCTTGAGAAAAAATAAGCTTTTTATGAAGTTGCAAATGGATATGTAGAATAAAAACCTATAAAGTAGGACTCTCCTTATTGAAGCAGCCTATACATGGTTGAAGCAGAAGTAGGGACACTGCATAAAAGAGATTTTTACTACCACACCAATTCTGATTCATCCCATAGAAATGAGCAGAGCTATCTTTAAGAGTTATTATAGGTACTTTGTCTTGATTTGCACACCCAGTCACAATAATAATAGAGCACTTGACTCATTCATTCAGATGATGGTGGTTTTCCTCCAGGCACTAACTGTAATTTGACAGATCACATGGAGAATATATATTATGAATGGTGAAAGTTTAAATGTTACTGTTATGAACAGTATTAAAATCAAGTAAAACTCTTAAAATAAAAACAAACTATTTTCTCAGGAAGAAATGTGAACTCTGCCTATTTCCTAGGGCTTCCCATATACGTCAGTTTTACACCTATATCAATACAAATGCCTTATTAAGCCTTATCATGTACAGTCATTGTGAAGTTGTCCCTCCGTTTCTACAGCTTCTATAATTCACTTTTATTACCCAAAGTAAAGTAGAACCATAGTGATGTTTGTCACATATAGAAAGCTAGCACCTTCTATGGTGCCTTTCTCTAGGGAAATATAAAAATTAACCACATATTTCAGTTCAGTGAAAATACCAAGAAAAGTAATCCTTCAGCCTACTTTATTGACTTTGACAAAGAAAACACTGAAGCTGGAAAATCCAAAGCCCTGGGACATTCTGCTCCAACTCTTAAAAAAAAAAAAATCGAATAATGCCACAGCGTTCAAACTTCTGATATTTGAACCGAGATACATAGCAGTTAAAAACAATCCTTATGAAGCTGTTGAAAACTGAGATGTATCTCAGTTCAAATATCAGATGTGTTGGTCTGAAAGCGAAGTAAATGACTAATTAGACTGAAGTCTTGAGAATTCCTAAGTTAGAAGCTATGGGGTAATAATTTGGTATATTTAGATGAAATAATGGAAATTAGAGTGGAAATTCTCTTTTCTAGGAGGCGACTGTGTGATAGCAGCCTCTGAAGAATATCATGAAACCAACAGAGAAAACCACAGACAGGATGAATTTGGTGCATACAGATAGTTCTGACTTCTTTTACATGGAAGTTTTCCTAAGTCTATATGGGTGTAATATCACTCCATGCAAAGATACCTGGCTGCTTGCACATGAGCCAGGATACTGACAACTGTCATATCCATGAGTTATCTTGTGAAACTATCTTTTTCTTCACTTTCACAGGTTATTAGTTTTTTAATGCTCATTTTGACAGTTTTTGCTTGTCTAGTTGATGGCAGATCATTATTGAAAGTATTTACAGAGTACAAAATACAGAGTTTCACTGAGCTGGTTGCACTGATAGTGGGTCCTTCTTGCCACAATTCAGAATCTTCCTTTGCATTGGAATTACTGGTATCAGAAACTGCACCCCTTTGATTGCTTTGCGTTTCTTTACAAGTTTGATATACTTTATTAATAATAAATAATATAAAGGGAGGAATTAACATACCATTAGAATAATGAATAGAAAAATAGAATTAATACAATAATTCTGAGCATGTATTTTTCAAGCTTTCCAGTATACGCATCTTTTTAGTTATATCTATCAACAGCTTCGTGATACTTGAAACTGGAGACAGAGAAGAGCTCAATAATGTTTTGGAGGAGCTAGGAAATCAAAGGTTTGCGCATTTTACTGACAAGCCTCCTAAGTCTGCCCTCAGAGCTGCCTCAGACTTTGCTCTCTCCAGTTTCGGACCAGCACAGGACAGCGCTGCTTCTCCAGCAATTGTCAGCAGGAGAGGGATGTGAGGGCCTGCGGCAGCACCCAACACATCAGTAGGAGCTTTGCTGCTCCCCTTGCAGCGTGCAGGGTAACAGAGAAGAGCAGGTAGTAAGGAGATTCTTTTTTCTTTCCCATCCTCTGTGCGCATCCTCCGAAATGTCTTTGTTTGTCTCTCCTTGCCTCCTGCCAGCTGACAAGCTTCAGCCCTCTTGGCAGCAGCTCCTTGCACAGCATGAACACGAGTAAAGAGAAGTCTTGGCTTGGTCATGAGGCTCTGAGAAGTGTGGAAACCCTGCCACAACAAGCTTCAGGAAAGGTAGGGGAAAAAAAAAAAAAGAAAAAAAACTTAGATTCACTAAAGCTTTTAAAACACAGGTCAAAATAGTCTGCAACATTTTTTAGAATGATTTCTTTCTGTAGGTAAAGCACTTTAAAACTACTGTAGGCTCCTGGGCTATCACCCTACAAGCATGACAGGAATGTACTGTAGCCTGGCGCAGAGTTCAGCTCTGCAAGCTGTCCAGGATGCTGGATCCACTGATCTCATGAGCTGTGGGCAGGTAAACTGCACTGAGCTTTCATGCTTGTAGTCAAAATACAGACAGGAGCCTTAACATGCAACTCACCTGGAAGTGCAATGGTTTAGTATCCCTCCTATTCTAAAGATCTCTGAAGACTGGGCGAAAAACCACGAAGCTTATATTTAGAAAGCCTTATACCTTTAAAATATAACAAAATAAATGGAAACAACCTGCTACTACACAAAATAATTTCAGTATGATGTGGAGATCGACTCCAAAATATTGACCATTTCTGAAAGACTAGAGGGCTCCTTTAAAACATCCAGTGTGAAGGAAATGGTCTGACTTCCCATTGTTGGAGCAATGCCAAATTTCTGGAAATTTAGGCAGTTTGTATATCTTACTGATATGATAATACAAATTTTTAAATGTCAGTATGAAACAGAAGTGTGACTGTCAATACCTGTCTCATACAAAACACAGATTTAGACAAATTACAGGGATGACATACACATCAGTATTCTGCAATATGCAGAATGATCTTGTTATCAGCTAAAGTGATTGCCTTTTAGGGAAACGACCTTTTTTGTTTCTGGTGATGAGACGTTACCATAGTCCAAGAAACAAAAAATCCCTCCCCTGCCCTTCTTACATGCATATTCTGGAGAAATCAATCTCATGCTTAGTTACTGGGGAGGGCTGTTTGCAGCCTTTTGGCATTATTGAATTGTAGAAATGTCCTTTCTTAGTAATATTAAATGTCAGTCAGAACATAATTTAATCTTGGTTGTCCTTTATGATGGAAACAACAAACCAATTTCTGCTGAACAGGAAAATATTTTAAATTCCTAATGCCGTAGGACTCAATAGAATTAATCCAGCAGATAAACTAACAAATTTTCTGAATACATTATTGTTACTATAGAAACATGTCAGAATCCTGACCTTCACTGTGAGGTATAAAGGAAGATTTTGCTTCATTAATCATTTTTACTCTCCAACGAATATCTGTTGGATCAGGGCTGGGTACGTGCAAGGCTGAGAGTGACAGGGGTAAAACACAACTCCTGCCCTCCAAGGAGAATGGGCAGTTTGTTCCTCAGAGCTGGGGTCAGCAGCGCCTTTCCTTCTGTCATCAATTTGTGCAGAGCAAAAGCTGAGCTTCAGGAAGGGTCTTACTCTCCACCAAGAGCTAACTATAACTTTTTAGTTACCACTTTAAGTTTAAAAATATTGGTCTGAACCTCCTGTGAACATCACAGCTCTCTCACAGTCCTGTTTTGTCAGGGCCATTCCCATCCAGCCATTCCTCAGCCTGTCCAGGAGGCCAGAACCCCAGGGCGCACAACACATCTGCTCAGTTGAGGCATCTGACATGTCACACAGGACAGCATGCACTTCTGGAGAGACCCAGATGGAGGTGCTGAGTTCTCTTAGCACATCACAAAAAAAGGTAAAATTACATAACTTTTTTTTTTTTTTTTTTTGCAAAAGATTGAAAGAATTTGTCCATAGTTATGCTTTCGTTGGAAAATCTTTATAGAGTTTATTAAAGATTAAATTGGTAGGCTGCTAGAGAAGCCATTGTAATAACTACCAAAGTTAATAAGGAATACCTTTTCAATTGAACTATTTATTTCAAGAATACCAATTTAAAAATACAGTTTGAAGGATGAAATAAATTCCCCATGGATACTGAAATTTCTAAACTATCTGCTATCTGCTAACTATCTATTCTATCTGCTAAGAAGAAAACCAATCAGACTCTCCTTTTATCAGTACTCTGGGAATCTCCATAAATTGATTAACATCCAAAACAGATAGCACATGATTTTGCCTATATTTCCTCTGAGAATAAGCTTATTTCTAGCCTCCCCAGCCCTTCAATTGCTCCTAGAAGCTCTGTAGAAATCTATGGTCCTCTCTAGAACAGACGTTCAAATTAGGTTTCTGTCAGAGTCTTATTGAAGAGTCAAAGCAACCAGGAGTCAAATAGTATCTTCTTTTTCTTTTCTTTTTTTAAATCATACTACAAATGTAGTAGTACTTAAAGTTTTAGAATCTCCACTTTAATAAAAGGCGCAGAATTGTTATGCTTTTCATACAAATATAAAAAGAAAGTGTTACCAAGTTATAATAACGAAGCTGAAGACCAAAAAGTGAAAAAAGGGCAACTATTGATTTTCTTGGTGGGTGGTTTCCTAAACACCACATTTTATACAAAGTTTAAATGGACCCTTGTTGTTTATTTTTATATATATACTTCTGGATTACAGTTGTCATTAAACCCTGCCCTTTTCTTTTCCTCCATGCAGATATTTAAGTATTGGCAATGCTCCTCTCTGGTTCCTCACTGATAACCAAACATATCAGCTCCTATGGTCTTTCACTGTGAAGAGCTTCCTCTAGTCCTTGGATCATTTTGTAACCATCGTCCATCCTCACTTCAGTTCTGAAACATCTTTTAAGAAACATGCACAGGAGAGCTGGATACAATATTCTCATAGCAGCCTTACCAGTCCATAGAGAAATTCCCCCTCTTTCTGTTTGGTTTACACCAGCAGTCAAAATGACTCACCTTGGCAGCTGATTTCACTAATAGCTCAAGTTATTTGCCCTGTGGTAGCCTGTGAAGACCTTTCTTGCCTAGGCAGTAGTCTGGTTGGGGCTAGTAGGGGTCTGTTTGCTTAGTCTGCTTGGCCATATTGTCCATAAGGAGCAATTGCTTTAAAGGGAAGCCCATGATGGTAGCTACTTACAAATAGTTTGTTTTTAATCTTTTTTTTCTATGTAATTTTTTTATTCTGTAAATTACCTGCACTCACTGCAACAGATTTAAAATAATCAGAGGAAACAATTTCTCAAAGGGTCTTTTTAAGAAGCATTACATTATTTCTCTTACAGATTTTGTAACAGATATTTAAAACAAATCCTAGATTGAAGTTTTGTTTTTGCATGGAATTTTTTTTTTTTTTGTCTGAAAGACAATTGTGCTTCTGGCAATGTTTCTCTGAGAAATTTGTAGAATGTGTTTGCCTGGATCTCATGCAGATTTAAACTCACCTTTTAAGC
Source organism: Crypturellus undulatus (assembly GCA_013389825.1). Lineage (NCBI taxonomy): Eukaryota > Metazoa > Chordata > Aves > Tinamiformes > Tinamidae > Crypturellus > Crypturellus undulatus. Next base: position 138,938 of record VWPW01020731.1, read on the forward strand.
TGAGGTCACATAAAATATTTTTGTTTCTTTGTCTTTCGTATTTTAAAGAGTCCTAATAATGGTTCAGGTTGCAAAGAACCCTACAAATCTATGAATAAAGAAGTAATTGATTCTTTCATGAGAGAAGAAAATACCATCAAACTAATTGATACTTTTACATTCCTCTATCCCCTCTGAATAATTCCTGAGTATTGTACCAATTGTTTTAAGCAAAGTGGTTTGTCACTGGCCAGCTTGGAGAAGACTCAACATTCCTGTTAAATTTGTTAGCACTTTATCTTTGTATGTTAGTTGCAGTGAAGAAATAAAAATGTCTCTGCTTTCAAAGTGTGTATTTGCTATTCAGATGAACAGATTAAGAGAAGACAATAAGATAAGAAAAGAACTGTGAAGGACCTGTGAAGGAAATAATAAGTTTTATCTGACTGGACTGTGCAAGGCCCTGAGCACGGCTCAGACACGTATTCTAACAGTTATGCCCCCCTCCCCACCTTAAATCATAGTACACAAGAAAGTGAATTTCTGAAATTATGTGAATAAAAAAGGTTAGTGTCAAATGCTTCTACAGTGGTTAAAGCTTGATTTAATTCCATAGATTGTGTTAACAACTAGCAATCATTGGACTTGTTTTCTAATACAATTCATTTAAAGGAAACTACAAAATACAGCAAGGATTAAATTATAGGGGTATGTGATTACATTGCAAGTTATATTGCAACAAGCTTCTCAATTTACAGGCAGGAAATGAGATTCTATAATTACGCCATAATATAAAATGAGAGCAGCACAATCAGAACACAGTCCCTTCTCTTCTAGATCTACTTTTAGCAAGTGTGAAATTTATCCATTCTTGCTTACATGTAGATCTTAAAGAAAAAAAGTATTAATCAGCGTTTAATGAGAAACAAGCAATTTAGATACTTCAGAAGAGTCTATCATAGCCAGAAAGTGCAGGGGTACACAGCTCTAGTGATAGTAAGCAGGGCAAGGCCCCATGTTATTTTGGTACCCTAGTTCAAGCCTAATATTCTTATGAGACCTAAGCACACATTTTGGCATGGTAAAGTGCACAGAGTTCAATATAGATGGTCTAATCTGAGCTAGATTTGGAATCTGTTCTCTGTGGTGTGATCTTGCAGTAAGATGTCCTATTCTCTCTGGCAAGTACCAATTTAACAAACTTCCCTGTCTCAAAGTAGCCATCATCTCAGGACTTTAAGTTGTAAGCCATGGAGGCTGAGTGTTTTGAACCCTTATGATGCGTAAGCATTATTTAAATGTGATTTACTAAATACAGGACTGATACCAAGAGAATACAATGATATGAATTTTAGATAACATCTTTAATATAATAACTTAAAAATGCAAAAAGAAAACTAAAGTGAAGCTTAATGTGTAAGTTATTAAGTATTTTTGGAGAAAATAGTTCGAGAGTTGTATGTATAGTATAATGTGCTAGTTTTTATAATGGTGATAGTCCTTGAAGTATATAGCTGTATATTTCTATTGACATGAATACTTAATATTAAAGAATGTGATCTTTAGAGTAAAAGGGACTGCTTCTGAATACTCTTATTAGGAATTCTAATGAATTCAGCTAAAGTAATCCATGGTTATCTTTGTGATTGTACAGGTAGAGTAAACAAATGAAAAAACGTGTTTTTGATGCCCTAAGGCTAAGCTTAGGGTAAGGACTGAGAGAGAGTATCTACAGCACCAGTTGCATTGAGCTGGAAAGGGTGAACTGCAAGAATTCTACCCTGAAAATGTCTCTATCTCCATTAAATGATCTTGAGAGACAGTGATAATGAAACTTGAACACGATCATGTCAAGGAAGGTGTGACTTCTCAGTAATTTCAGAACAGAGAGTATTTGCAGCTCAAACACTTAATCTTTATTAAACTGGTAAGGGAAGTCACTTGTCACATCCATAATGCATAACTGAACTCTAAAAGCTTTTGAATCAGTTTTCTCTATTAGGTAAGTTCTGTGTTATGCTACTGTTAGTTATGGTCTACTTGGTTTAATAAGAGGAATGAATTAACAAATTTTTCAACTGTCTTGGCAAGGAATATAAATATCCTATCTTTTTCTCTTCATGTGTACAGAAACTATAACTAGTCACTACTGGAATACAAATATTGGTTGTGTTAATAAGTAGTATATGTCTTCTTGTTACACAGAAGGATGTATTTAATGTGGAAAGTAGAAATTAGAAATTGCATAATCTATTTGACAGTAATAAAACCCTTTTCAGAGGTTTCAAAATGCACTGCAAATGGAAAAAACAGACTATAGATTCCCTGGTTAGATGGGGCTCTTGCTAATTCCAAGGTACTGCTTGTTTCTTCTTTGCATAAGCAGACTTACAGTTATCAGAAAGTGGGACCAAGAAGGAAAAAAAGTTGCGTACCTGCGACTAACACTGCCAGGTTATTGCTGGAGCCTCTGTTTGTATCAGAAGGGTGAAAGAGGAGCAGCACAAGGTAATTAATTAAAAATAACAATAATAATAATTAAAAATTGCATTTAGGTGACTGCTGCTGAAGATGGCACTTCATCTTCTGAAATATTCCTAAACAGGCCACAGTGGATGTACACACACAAAAAAAGCAGCTGACTTTATACCACCCAAAATTCCTGCACTGGGAAAAGTCTATATTAGATATTAGTAAGTATATTACAAATTTCTGAATGTTCCTGGCAAATGCCATTTATTGTAATTGATTGAGCTTTTCCAAAAATTATTAAAGACTTAATCTCAAATTTGAAGAGTTCTTTTGTATATCTGCAATAGTCATCTTAAACTCTCTTCTGCCTAATATGATATGTAGAGAAGTGGTATATTATGAGAATATAATTCTCCCCTACTATGTTTTAACAGGTTATTTTATTTAAAATTAACATTTAGGGGAAGGAAGGCCTAGTAAAACAAAGTTTCTGATGTGATATTTTGCCTTTTTTTTTTTTTTTACCTTCTATTTCTGTTCTTCTGCGTGTGGGAGTTTTGTTTGTTTTTCCCATAGCTGAAGTGCCCTGAAAAGCAAAACTTGGATTCAAACTTTTCTAGTTATATATTCATGATATTTGAGATAATAATAAGATATATGGTCATGATCAGAATGAAATTCTTCTTCTCGTTAGAAAAAAGAGTACATTTTTTCTATTTAGTGTCTTTGATACCTATAAATATTTATATAATAAATATATAAACATTCTATAAATGTTTATAAATGCTGATTATGAGAAGAATGTACTTGGATAAAGTAATCAGGTTGTCCAGAAAGTCACCTAAGTAAAGGATTTCAGAGGCGTTAATTGCATCACAATATGATTTTAGTGCTAACGTCCAGCTGGAGCAGCCTTTCTAGTTGCCTCACAGTTGATCAAAGCATTCTAGAAAAGGGAAAAAATATTTTAAAAGTAGCATGGTGTTGTTCATTATCATTCTAGCACAGTTACTTATTTAAGCAAGCTAACATATTATAAACAAATGAATTGATTTCATTATACAGGTAACAAGAAATATATTTGTACAAAAAAGCAACTTATCTTGAAGCTTGTATAAACATTAAGAACATGCTATGAAGATCTAAAAGAGGAGAGGGGAAAAAAGTAGAGCTACCAGCAGAAAGAGCTAAAAATACCTGTACTTAAGGTATCTCAAAGCATGGCAAGAGCAGAACCTTTTGCATGGAGCTAAGTGCACCTTCCCAAAGCCTTGCTTTTGCACCACCTGGAAGCTTATGTGAATTGAACCCCTCTAAGCTGAAAGAAGTATGTTTGTTTTGTCTGTTTGTTTTTAACTTAGGTATATCGAACCAGGCCAGTAAGTTGCTATTTGGGACCAGTACACATTATAGCGGGACTCTGTTATGCTGTTGATGCAATGTGGCACTGAAAATAATGCTTTATAGAAACTCAGTATAATACTGCCATAATACTATGCTAAGTGAGTGCTATATTAAGCTCCTCATTTTTTTTTCTCCCCTGCTCTTTCTCACAGCAAACTGTTGTGCCATTGTTTGACTATCAAACTATTCTCACCTACATGTTTTTGATGTAGGGAATAGAATTATATCTCAGATCATACTTCTAGCTACAAAGGAGGGCATAGAAAGCAAGGTCCTGCTTGCTATGTGGAGATATTTGGAGACACTCACATTAAGATTTTTTTTTAAGGCTGTATTGTCACAATTGGAAAGGTGGAGCTGAAACTATGCACTGCACAGAGTAAGGCTAAGTACATGGAAGTGATTCTTGGCTAGAAAACATGATGGACAAACCAGTGACTTTCAGGTTGCTGCCAATTCTCAACACTTCCTGACGAGAAAAATCAATTTTCACATGCTTCAGACAGTTATTATTTTTATTTTTCTTCAAATGGGATAGAAATGTAAAAATTGTTTCAGCTCATCCTGATATACATATCCCAAACAACTCTGTTCTGCAGTTGTAACGGTATCTTTTTTTATCTATATATATTGCCTGTCAGTTGAAGTGTAAGCAACCTGTCTGAAAGGAGAATAATTTTACTGAAAATATGGAAGGAGAGATGAATTTATGACTTCTAAATGAGCCTCACAACAGTGGAACAGGTGTTATCTTGTTGCAGGATAGCTAAATTGTGTTAATTCATTAATAAATGTGGATAATGCTTGTAATTGCTAGAAATTATTTAAATAGCTTAAGCAGCTGCTTTCTGCGGAAAAAAAAAAAAAAGAAACTGAATCTTCTTTAGACCCTGACAGTTTGGGCTAGAACTGGCTATGTGTAGAATCTTGATTTTGAATTACCAAAGCTTGCAAGACTTCATCTGTTTTAATGAGACAAGTAGATCCAAAAGTTTTAGTGATATAACTACCCAATAATTATATATGTCAATAATCTAATACTCATGCAAGTTCTCAGATCTCTTTTTTCCCAAAAGGAACTGGTCCTTCTTAAAGATTTTGGCTAGCTACTAGAAAGAACAGTCTCAAAATGAAAGCTGTGTCACCTGCCTGCAACTCTTCAGATCCCGTCAGTCTCATTTCATGTGACAGCAGCCTCAGCATCCCTCGTAGATGTTGTTATGGTGACAATGGGAATCTAACACTGAGCACTACATCCTCCTGCTTATCAGTCATTAGCAACCCTGCTGCATACAGCTTCAAAAGGAAGTGAACCTATGGGCTGTTTCTAAAAGCTCCTCAATGATCAAAGAGGAGAGAGATTACAAAATTCTTCTTTTATTAAAAATTTAATGCTTGAGTTTGATCTCAGCTAGGGGAAGGAAGGGAAGATAAGCCTTTCACACACCTCTGCAGCTAGACTTGTTGCTTATTTAGGGCATATTCATGTTCCTGCAGAAGGCAGCAAAATTCACTAGCCCTTTATGGACAGTCTTCAGTGGAGCACTGCAGCTTAGAGCAACTTGGAGAATGAGCTGATTGGGGCTATTGTCTGGAGTGCATGTGTGAGCGTGGACACGTGTATTGCTGGGCATGCACCAGCACAGGGTAAGGGTGCATGTGTGCTGGCAGTGGATAGTTCCATCTCTCTAAATGGCCCAGTTCACTCAGGTATGTCTTCAGCCACCCTTTGGTAGTTACTGCAGTTTGCTTAGCGTATGGCATAACAGCAATCACGTCTTCATAGGTAAGCACCAGTTGAATTACTTTTAAAGTTATCTAGGAAAGGCATAGCAATGAAGTGTGTGGGGTGGTATGAGGGGGTGGCCTCTTAAAAATCTCAGGTTAAAAATATAGCTGCTCTTTGAAGTACAGGTGAATACTATACCTGCACATTATTATATTTTCCCCAGTAAAAAATGTGGTCTGGACCACACGAGGGACCTTGCTTCTTTCCTCTGAATTTTTATATCAGAGGCAATCCCTGTAAGTAAGTTTGGGCCTCTTGCTGCCTTCCCTGCAGTGTACAGTCTTGTGCTATCGGTTCGTGTCATGCAGCGACTGCACAGGCAGTGCGGTGTAGAGTAACTACTAGATCCATCTGCAGTCAGCAGGACCTCAGGGTGACACAGGTGTGCCCTGCAATTCCTCTGCCCATCCAAGACCAGGTTAGAGACGACAGGTTGAACTTTCTAAGAGAATGGCATTCTGGTAACAATTACCACTGGCAAGGATCTAAAACATTTATCGTCTGATACTCAGCAATGTAGAGTCCATGTACTAGATGGTGCTCATCAGGATGTTTAGGTTGTTTCTCACAAAGCCTTCTTCACTCATGGGTAATGGGAAGAGGGTTCTAGGTTTTTCCTGTGTTTCTGTCATTTTCTTTATCCCTTTCTTTCTTCAGGTACTGATGAAGACATTTTGATTACCCCACCATAACATTCTCTGAAGCTCTGAGTGGGATAAAATGAGATGCAGTTGATAAGTATTCATGAGTAAGAAAGAGTCAGGAATAACTTAATTTTTTCAGATAAAACGATTCTTAATTCTGGAAAGGGGGTGGGGCGGGGGGAAAAATCTTAATTCTTAGCCAGAGAATAAGTGTTCACAAAAGAGAAAACAAGTCATTACCCATGCTACAGGATTTATTTCTTTTCAATCTTATTTGATAAGTGAAATGTAATAAAATGGAAAAACGAAGGAGGCTGAAAAGAATAAAGCAGCTACTAACTAATATGGCACAAAACCTTAAGATAAATAATAGCAGCAGCTGCAGTAACACTTCTCTGGGTATCTCATACTGTGTTTGCCTATGGTTTTCTGTGGAGCTTGTGGCCTGGCACATGGAGCAAACTGGGACCAGGGAGCCTACCAAGGAGCTGAGCTGGATGGGTCAGAATTTGGCCCTTGACAGAAGTCTGCCCAACTTTTTAAATACCTGTGATGGAAGTCCAGCACAATTCCTAAGCAATCCACTGCTATGTTGAACTATACTTACCAACAGAAAGGCTTCCTCAAGCTGACACTAATTTTTTTTTTTGCTGACATTTAAGGCCCTTACTAGTCCTCCTACACCAGGCAAGCAGGGAGATCAATATAATGTCTTTTTTTCCACAGCAAATAGTTTAAAACATTCATGTTATTTTTTCCCTCAAACTAACAACTACAGTTTAATGAGGCTATGCAGAGATGGTAAATTCTTGCTATGCCCTGCCTGTTTATATTCTGATCTGCTGACCTAAGAAAGCAAAAGAAATATTATTCCTGTGCAGTCCCATTGCCCCTAGGAATAAAACAGTAGAGAAAGTGAAAGCAACTCACTTTTTCCTCAAAGTGGTGTCTCCTAAACAGTGAACCTTAGTTACTGCTGCTGATGGCACAAGCCTGAAAAACAGCTTTCATCTTTGGCTGCCTCAAAGGTTTTTTTTAAAAGGTTTGTTTGTATATGATCTTTGTGGTGTGGTGGCATGAAAAATGCAGGTTTCTTTAATGACATGAAGATTTTCTCTTTGGAGTATAGACACGCTTTGGAAAACCGAAGAGGTAGCTCCATTTTTTGTATATTTTCTGCTTCTGCAGATGTTCTGGTTTCAGTTGTTTGCTTTTTGAAAGGTCTATTCACTAACTAGAGAAAGGTCTAGTAAAGTCAATCCTCAGACTTACTAAACAACAAAATAGCTAAATAATCACAAATACAGTTCATCTTCATTTAAATCCCTATTTCAATGGAAACTTTTCATCACGTACATTGTCTGTCCTAGTTTTAGAAATATTTCAATACTAAAATAACATAAGCAACTGCTGCAAAACTTACTGATCATAGAGGATGAATATGTAGTTTCTAATGGGAGATATATCAGAGTCTAGAATTAATCTGCTAGTCCACAATTTCAGAAAACAATGTTGTTAACTTGAATATTTATTGTGTGTATACATATTTATCTATATTTTATATATATCCCTTCAACTTCATGTTTTGATCTGACTATTTCTGGTATGTTTTTTAGTTTGATCTTTAGTAAGATTGTTGCTTAAAACAGAATTTTTTTCTGTCTAGTACAACTCTACCTGTATGTAACACTGGGGAGTTTTACACCTGCTAAAGCAGAGAATGTGCCCAGGCACTGGTCTCCTCCACAGCTATGGGAGGGTGGAGGGAAGGGAGATCTTGCTCAGCTGTGAGCAGATCCTGTGGTTCTGTTTTATGGACCACTGCAGCACAAAATTAATTTGAGGATTGTGGCATGACATGACCCTCTGAGTAACCATCCTTTTTGTCTCAAAAAGGAGATTACAAGAGTTGACAATGTAGCATGTGAGAGAAGTCACATAAAAGGCCTTTTCATATTTATGACATCAGAAGGAATGAATATAACCTTGGTCCATAATTGGTGCAACAAGTCAGACTAAAATTTGTCATGATGAGGACTTATTTTGCTTTATTAAAGAGGCGTCAGATTTAAGGTTACAAGACATTAATTTTTGTAGTGGCTGACAGCTAGAGCTTTATTGGTGCATATATATGCATGTGAATAGCGGAGGATGACAAAATACTATGAGCAGCTCTGTTCAGGCAGCAATAATGACTTTGTTTTATAGGGCATTATAGGAAAGAATATTTTAATTCTCTTTCACTGTTTATAACAAATACATGGAAGGCATAAAAATCCCATGTATGATACGAAGGGTATAGATACCTCATAAATGCAGAGAAAAGCACAAAATATGCCATTTTTCATTTTTTTCATAACTTATAAAATCATAACTTATCTCTCTATTTTGTGTAGTGGAAGAAAAAATGCATAAAAAATTACTCTGATTTTTTTTTTCTACTTCAGAGATGTGATTCATCTAAAACTGAGATTTCTGACACAGATATATTTTCTAAAAATCCTCCTATAACAGTTTGAAATCTCTTTCTGTTTATTACAGATTCTAACCAAACAGTATCAGCAAGAATTCTGGCTTACTTTTATAGCCAAATGCTCTATAGAATACAAAAGGTCCTGATTTATGTTTTTCTTCTTTTAGTCAGATGCCTGATGCTCCCTGTACTTCGTGTATACTAACAATGTACCTCCAGTGTAAGTGGTGCTAGGTTTAAGTGGACTTTTAGCTCCCCTTCATTTCTGAGGATCACTTTGTTTTTAGGGACACTTTAACACTCTTATTTTTTTCTGAAAATGTTTGCTTCGAATCCCATAGTGCACAATTACATGCATTTTGCCTACCAATGCTCAGACCAATAGAGCTCAGGAACCCAGCCTGCCCCTCTGCCTTCCTCACCAGCGGGACTCTGCCCCTGTGCTGCGGTGTGCCATGATCACTGTCAAAATCCCTTAGTGACATAAGGCGGTAGAAGACATAAGGCGGGAGGTGCAAGTCTGTTGTAAGTAGTTTGCATTTGGGGATCTCTCATGGAGAATATGGCTTCAGCTCTTCCAAGGTCAACCATATCTCATGCCGCTCCCTGAATTTTGCTTTAACCAATGACATCTTGACAAGCAAGATTCCTATTGTACAGGAAGTTTTTTTCAAGGACAATACTTTAAGCTAGTCATGGTGCGTGCTTCTTTCCTAATCAAGATACCGAAACAGGATGAGATATCTCCCTCACCTTCATGCACAGTTTTTCGTTTGCCTTTCATGGACTGTCTCCTGTTTTTCCCACTGCTGAAATGGTCTAATAAGGCTTCAAGAAACCTATCAGATTCCCCTATCAATTATTGAATGGGAATTTTATGGGAATTTTGCATGGGTCAACACAGGCAATTTTTTATATAAAGGCAGACCTTTCTAACTAGCTCAAAATTAAGGTAGTTGGGGAGAGGGGTGGGGAAGGTGTTTTAGCAGAAAGATTACCTATAAAGGAACATGAGGACATATGATTCATTTTTTTGTTTTTGATTTTAGCTTAACCAAAATTACAAGTAGAAGTTACCTATGGTAAATAGAAAAACCTTCCTTGCAATCATTTTCTTTGAAAATATGATAAAAGTGACCGATCAGAAAAGCCATACCACTATTCCACCCGAGAGTCTGTCTGCAAATTCTGCAGTTATATGCTAAAGCCATGGGGCCAGCAGAGTTTCACCAATGTGAAATCAGATTAAATTATTTTAAGTTGATGGATATCTTTGGCTTAAATTGTAGTGACTTGAAACTAGTATGAACAAGTAAATCTCAGTTGTCTTGAGAAACAGAGCTGCTTGTGTCTAGATAGAAAAGACCAGTTTCATCTGGTAAAACTATCTGTAAAATATATGTTTACTTGCTTAGGATATTCACCTGACGTGTGAGTGAATAATCTAAACAGTTTGCAAAACAAGGTTTTGAGGGCTCTGTTTAATAGACTCGTCTGTATGAAAACTATGGTGCAATTTACCTGATAACCTAACTCTGTGCAGGGATGCATGATTTTCAACAGCAGTGACGACATTCATCTTGATCCTTGTGATCTTTTGGTAGAAAAGATTATGCACAACTGCTAGTACCTTCCACATACTTTTCTTTTTTCTTTTGAGATGTAAATTTTTATATAAAGATGAGGCACTGGTGAAAGCTATGTGATGGATATGAATGATCAGATATGAATGTAAATTTAGTTGTCTACCTTTTGATCACCATATGATGCTGCAGTACTTCAGGTATTAAAGAATGTGAGAGGATGCTAGTGCACATGACTACAAATGAAGACTTCTGTGATTAGCTTCCCAGTAAGCATACAAAGCAAAATGCAGTCTAGCTTCCCAATAAGCATGCAAAACAAAATACAGCTCTGCTTTGAATAACACAAGGAGAAATTAGTCTGTTATAGTTCTGTATAGTAAGCAGTTCTCACATGACTGTTTAAAAAAAATTCTGGACTGTTCAGGACTACTGCTTTTGCAAGGTCATCCTCTCTTGACTCAACCTTTAAAATATGATTTAAAAGCTTTCAGAACGTGCCCTTTGGCAGGACTAAACTGCACTGGTGCCAGGCAAGCTCAATACCAAGCATGTTAATGAGGTGCCTTGGGCTTTTTATTAATTCTACAAACAGGGAAGTCCATTCAACAGTGACTGAGGAAGTTTAATTAAATAATATATATATATATATATTTACAAATTTGTCACCACTACAAAGGGATCCACTAAAGAAATACAGGATGGAAGAACTTGTTTACTAACACTACTCTGTTTTATACTAAGAAGCAGTGCTGCCTTGAGGGTCCCATGAAAAAGTAGTGCTAACCTCTGCCCCTGTACAGTGTATTTACAGAAGAATATGGAGCAGATGAAATAAAGCAGTAACTTTGTGAACTGTCTGCCAACTGCTTGCAGATCTTACTATTATTCTTACTATAAATTTGTATCTTTTAATAGATTTTTATGAAATCTTTTAATTTCCAAAAAAAAGATGAGGGAAAAAGCAGTGAGATACTGTCCTTATCTTTTGTGATGAAATACATCCATGTAGACAACAAAAGGCTAAGGAAGAGTACCTTATGCACATGATGGAAGAAGCAGTTGGCCTGAAGCTTTGATCAGCAGAGCAAAATATTTGTAGTAGCTTCTAAAATTATTTCAGGAAGAACCGGAGAAATAAGTATGGTTAACTTGTGAATAGGATTCAAAATGCATAGATAGAAGTTGCTGTGCTCTACTCTACAGAACCATGTGGCAAACGTGTAATGCTCCTTCATCCCCTGTGCTCTTAGATCAAAAATTCAGCTTTGGGATTTTTAACATTTCAGACACCAGAGCAACTTCAAGCAACTGCCATTAACCTCATGCAATAAAAACTGTCTGTCAAGTCAGTCTCCAAGTGTTCCTTTCTCTTCAAAAATTACCCCTGCTGAGAAAATTGCACAGTCCAAGGCTAGTGACATATTTTCTGCATCAAAATGTCAATTTTAAAGAGCACCTTCAAAACTAGAAGAACAAAAATTTATCTCAAGATTGAGAATTACCACATTCTTCTTGGGGCTAGCACAATAAGCAACTTTAGGCATAATATGAATGCTGTATTCTGATTCACCAAAGTGGCTTTCTTCCCCATGCACAAGTTGTTTCCCCTCTTCACAGTCAGGCTGGGGTCCTTCACTCTTCTCTGTGTATTTTTGTGACTGCTGCTTTTTAATCTGTGGTTTCTCAGAGCTAGCAGGGTTGGTGGCTATAGCTAAGTTCCCCTCTTTTTGTTCTCTCTGGATTGTTTGGCTTATCCCCGCTTAACCAAATGATGGCCCTGTTGTGTTCACTACAATGTGGGAAGGACAAGCCAGGACGGATATATAGACAAAGAGTGAAAATTTGCCAGACCAGAAACTAGTAATTTCTGTTACATAGTCCATTATTCACAATATGTATTGTGTGAAATGGGGAATATAAAAAGTCATATCAAGCCTATGTAGAACACGCAATGATTTGGGGATTCAAGTTTCTAGCATTTCTCAAAATATGGGATGTTGAAGAGATCAGCTATTTAGTACTTTCCATCAATTACACCTCTTACAGCTTTTGGGGTCTCTTGCTGGAAGGGGATTTTTAGAAACAAATACTATTTTTTCCTCTGTTTAGATTTCAAGTTTCCACATGAACTGAGAAGCGAAAGAATGGCAAGGCTCACACGCTGCTTAGAAATGATGATATAGCCCACATTTTTTCTCCCTGTACTTCTTATCTAATGATAGAGAAAAAAAAAGGTAAGCCTATTTTAATTTTCAAATCTAAGGGAATTCTATTTTCCACTGCGTCTGGGAAAAGAAAGCAGTTCATATTCAACACCTTCAAAGCAGTAGATTAAAATCAGCTTTCTACAGAGCTGCAGACTTCTCAGAAAGGGAGACTGTACGTCCCTTGCTGACTGCAACAGGCAGCTACATCATAATTTTTCAGAGCTTTCTAGTTGCTTTCAGCAAAGAGTTATGTTTGAAATCCTGATGCTTTGGTTTTGCCTGTGCATTGCAGGGGTCCCAGAATAACCTGGACACTTACATCAAAGATGCACTGCAACTTCTCTGATTCCTCTGACTCTGCTCTCCCAGAGCCTCTGCCTCAGAAAGCAGGTGTGAGTCTGTTGAGGGTGGCTGGACTACTTGTGGCTGATCTGTTGTGCATTTGCTGTTGACTGTCAGCTCTATGTCAGAGTTCTTTTTGGTTCTCTGGATTTCATTAAAATATTGAAAGGCAGTATAACGTATTTTAAAAACATGAATGCAAGTAAGATTCTCCAGGATAGACTGAAAAATCTCTAGCAACATAATATTTTATGTTGGTGATTCAAAATATTTTGCATGTGAAAGATCGTGTTCAAAGTTGCACTCTTATCCAAACTGCATAGAATATGAGTCTTAAGTTGGCCCCACTGATTTAGCTAGAGCCGCTCTGGAGGTATTGTAGCATTATATTCATGTGGATGTCAAAGTTGACGCAAACTAGAGAAAATGAGTAGTTTTACTACGTAAACATTTCCATATATTATATGGAACTTTAATCCCGCACATTGCATTTGTCCCTCTAACACCCCAAAGCCCTTAGAGCATAACCTCTGATTAATGGGTCTATATATGCCTTCAGTGCTAAACATAAAAACCAGGTCACACATTGGCTATGCAGAGACCTAGTCAGAATACCTCTTTTTTTGAGGAGGGAGAGGGAAAAGGGAGACTGAGTTGCCTTAAAAGACTCTTTTCCTCCTTTTTTAGTTCTTATAAATCACACTTGGGAGTTAAGTTAACTTCACGTTGTGCTTTCTACAGTTGTGGTTATGTCATTACCCAATGAATTAACTCTACTATATTATCCTACTGCTGTCATTGTATCCTCTAAGCACGAAAGTCTCATCTTTCAAAAAATCTCACTTATCCTTCACATGAGATGAATAATACTTTGATGAGTATTAACTTCAGTCCCAGAGAGACTTTTGGCAGGCTAGTACTGATGGGAGAGGAAAATAAATGCAGTTTAAATCATGTTTTCCTCTGGCATGGCATCATATTGTAGACAATACAGTGCTAATATATCTTAATGGCTGTGTCTTTTAAGAGCTGACTGTAAGTCAAGCATATAATTTCATGTTGTCTAAAAGAGAAGGTTTATCTAACAGGATAGAACAGGTCACCATACTCTGAAATAAATATTAATTGTTCCCTTGCTACAGGACACTGCCAATTTTTAATATATATTATTTCGTAAATATTCACTGCTTGGACGACTGCAAAAAAGCTATTTATAGTGTCTCCAGTTTGGTGCTGCACAGCATACTAGGTTTCACTGTGAGTGAAACCCTGCTCAGTTTTGGACAGCATTTCCTAAAACAGCACATACTGTTTGGCAAATGTTTTCTGTCTAACTTGTTGCTTCTTTTTAGTAACACTGGTAATATTGCAATGCTTTTTCTCTTCTCATACTAAAAATACAGTCAGCTCCAAAATCCCACAAATATAAAATCATGAAGGATTCCTATTCTAATGGTTAGGCATTCTCTTACATGACATTGACACATTTCAGTTTTCTTTAAAATGTCAACTTGTAATCACAAAACGCAAACACATTTTTACTTGCGTGTCTCCAGAAGCTGCTACTTTTAAGAAGAAATATCACCTACAGCAAGGTTTGACAAAATCCTGCGAGCTGCCTCTTACTAAGGCCTGAAGTCCTATTTTTATTAACCATTTGCGTGAGCTCTTTTTCAACGCCAGGCATTTGCTTTTCCCTCCCCTTTCTTGCCATGCACGCTCACTTCCAGCTCGCCAGCGCTGCCACCCAGCCTGTCCAGGGCCACTCGCTCGCACGGGAGGGGTAGGGATTAACACCCGCCTGTCGCTCCACTGACATCTTGAAAACGACGCTGCTCGGGAGAGTAAAATAGCAGGAAGCGCAGCCCCGCGCAGGGGAGCGCCTCGCCCAGCCGCTGCCAGCGGCCGTTGGCGAGTCGTTGGCGGCCGTTGGGCCGGGCGGCTGGGGCCGTTGGCGGCGGCGGGGCCGCGCGGCTCCC
>VWPW01020731.1:154363-244473 GCA_013389825.1 Crypturellus undulatus
GGCGCCGGGGCCGCCTCGCGCCGCGGCTCACGCACCTCTCCGTGCCCCGCTCGCAGCGGCATGCGGCGCTCCCCCGACGTGAGCCCGCGGCGGCTCTCCGACATCAGCCCGCAGCTGCGGCAGCTCAAGTACCTCGTGGTGGACGAGGCCATCAAAGAGGACCTGAAGTGGTCGCGCTCCGTGGAGGACCTCACGAGCGCCTCCGTGGGGCTCACCTCCATCGAGGAGAGGATCCTCCGCATCACCGGCTACTACGGCTACCAGCCCTGGGCCGCCAGCTGCAAGAGTGAGTGCGGGGCGAAGGCTGCGGGGCCGGGGGAGGCACGGAGGGACCGGCGATGGATCGCGCCGCGAGAGCCCGGTGTGACACCCGGTGCGACAGCCGGTGCGGCACAGCGTCCAGCTCCGGCACAGGCTCGGGCACCTTAGTGGGGACCACCCCGCGTGCAAGTGCTTTCACTGTCTGCTCAGGGTTTTATAGGCACAGCACATTAACAGTTAGGCAGCTTTTGGCTAGTGGGAGTGCGGACTTTAATCACTACAGTTAGATTCTGTTAAGGAAATAGAGCAAGTATTTGCCTTACTATTGCGCTTAGTGAAGTATGTTGATTGCCTTATTTGTGACAGCTCTCTCCAAACACCAGTGCGTTCATGCACATATGTATTTTTAGAAGTAATGTTGTCAGTATTTCTTTCCATTGTTCTAAAGATCTGTCAGATTTTCACAGTAGTTATATTTGATCTGGATTTTATGCCTTTCCTATATGTACTGCAACTGTTTTTTCCATCTTCCTGCACTTGAGAAAAAAACTTCCTATGACAACAATATGAAGGGAAGCCTAGCCTTACTTCTCCACCACATACATGTTTTACAAAGGAGATAAAAGCGTGAGAGGCTTTAATATATCAACCACAAATATTTTTGCATGTAACACTGTTGTCCATAGTTCATCACCACCAAAGACAGTTGCATGAAATGACAAGTTTTAAGAATTAATTTCACCTCCTTAACTGAAGTGAAAAATATTTTGGTTGTCTTAATGCTGTTCATAACTGCAGTTTTGTGTTGTAAGAAAGATGATGCGGTGACAGAAATTGTTACTTGGAACACTGGCTGTGACAAAGTGATTGTTTTCGTGCTGTGCTTTTTAAAGTAGTCGGTGTAAACATTTTAGAATGTTTACTCATGGATTATCATTACTAAGTACACTGGTAAGCAGAAGGGGGAAACTATAGGAAAACACAGTAGACAATACTTGTTTGGTTTCTTCATGAAGAAGAACAGCTCACAATTGCCTGATAATAGGACTTTGCAGGTAAATAATACCTTTTATGCTAGAGTCCTTTATTTTTATTTACTGTGATTTTGACAGACATGTATGGTATTTACTACCTTTACTCACAGGGAGTATAAGCTATTTATAAGAACAATTCCACTACCTGGATTGGGACCATTCTTAAGAATAAAGCTTATTTGGGTCAGTTTTCAGGATCAAACCATATATTGATGCCAGACTGGATTGGATATTAGCGCTTCTCTTTGACATAGTGACTAACAGTCCACTTGAAGTCACACTGAGCTACTGTGGCTAAGCACTCTGAAGTAATAAACGTCATTCTGGCTGTTCAATTATAACCTATTTGTTGAAATTTATAACTGTGTCTGAAAATGTAGTCAGACTAAGCTTACTCTTCCAGTTGTGTTTTCTCTGGTAACTCATTTGATTAATAAAATTGCATACTTGAATTTGTGGGGGGTGAAGGAGAGATGTCTGAGGTGTCTTAGGTCTATTCCTGAACATAATAGGTAGCGTGAAGTCATTGTCAATTTAAATCTGGTTGGTAGACATGTAAAAAAATATTAAGAGAAAACGGAGTATCTCTCTTTCTGGTGTAATACAGTATGACCGCATCAGAACTCTGTTTATTTACAGCAGCTGAGTAGAAGACTCATGTAAATGGAGTAAACTGACAAAAGAAGGAAGCTGTAACAGCTACTTAGAATTCATTTGAAGATTTCTGCATTTTGGACTTAAGCAATTAGCTTTGGATATGAGTCTTTTTGACTTCACAGTTACTAGCTTTAAATTCGCCCGAGAACAGTCAACAAAAGTAATTTCTGTTAACTTCAGATTACACGCTTGTACTTTTTGTCTTCTTATTGTGCGTGTTTGAAAGATGCTTAGATGTTGTTGACACTGTATAAATAATGAGTATAATTAATGGAGTTTATTAATAATAGACCCGTTTCCTGGGAAATAAATAAGTCATCCAGTTTGAACTGGTCAACTTTCATCCATCTCAATGACATTCTTATTACTCTGTAATCTGTAGGGTTAGATCTATCTGTTTTTTTATTATTATTATTTTTCCTGTGCTAGATCTACTTTTTCCCCACATACTTTATTTAAGTTCTTTGTTTAGATAAAACTATTTGAGCTGTTCAGAAAGCTTTTCACAGTTTTCAACAAAAATCCAGTAAGGAAACTACCAAAGAAGTTAATTGTCAACAAATTGGAGATGAAGTGTTGATATTTCCCCATAACTGGCCAGGAGACTGGCTTTATGGTTATATAAATTACTATGTAGAATAGATTGGGATTTCATAAGGTTGTGGACCAGCTCCAATATTTAATATACCTATACGTGAGATGGTTGTGGTTGTGGTAGAAATCAAGATTTGCTGAAGACACAAACTGATATAGATTGGACAGGACAAGGATTCTGCGCTCCTGTAGAGATTCAGTCAGCTGAATAGCCCAAGTATTAAACCACAAATACAAGCCTTGTATGTTCCCTAAAAGTGCTAAAATTACTTCGCCACCCCACAACGTTTCATATTGCTACATCAGCTCATGAAAGGGGATAGGCTGGGTCGGTAAGTAGTTCAGTGAAAAACCTCTGCTTTTTAACTTCACTTGCAAACAAGGTTGTAAGCGTGCTATAAGAACTAGAATAATATGTTTTCATTTTGCAATACCTTCAAAAATTTAGCGGTACAATCTGATGAAATATTATACAGTATTGATTAGCTAACTTCTCCCCAAAAGATAGCAGAAGGCTCTGAGATGAGTAAGGAGAAAAGAGTATGTATAGACAGTCTAAAAGGAGACACTGGAGGGTTTTGGCTGTTTACCTCAAAGAGGTTAGGACAAAGGTGCATAAAGTGCTGGCAGGTATTGTACAGGGAAAGAGTGCTTTTCTTCTTACTGTATTGTAAGAGGAAAAATATGAACAGACAATGAAGCTGAAAAGCTATCAATAAAAAAAAAAACAACAGAAAAAGAAGCATCTGATTTTGAAACTCATTGCCATGTGCAATTTTGAGATCAAGAATTCAAAAGGATTATAATTTATAGTAGTTGCAAGATCTAGAATTACCGTAATTAGGAAAAGAACATTGGAGAGAATGTTACACTTCATTCTGCAGAATACAAATTAGACTCTTTCAGGCTGAGAGGCAGACTAGCTTCTCACTGAGACCTCCTTTCTTTGTAGCTTCTAGCCACCTTCAGAGAGAGGATAGGTTCTCATCCAGTTTGACAGTTCTTGTTTTTTGAAATTCTTACTATTGATTTTCAAGGGAGCTAATTGTGTTACTAACTGTTCTCCAATCTAAATCAAATATTCATATATTTCCCATAGGGACTATTTTGCCACAACTGATTTGATTTTTTTTTTAAATGTGAAAAGGCTGAAGGGAAGAAACGCGTGTCAGATGCAGTTAGATTACAGCATCATAATCTGATGCAGCTGTGTTGATATTACAGCTCTATATTTGTGAAATTTTAATTTTCTATCAAAAAGAGATACGTTAGTTGAATTTTTATTTATTTTTTAATTAACATACGATAATCAAGGTATTTAATTAAAAAAAGGGAAAAAAAAGAAAATCCATAGTTCCCAATGGTAGCCTTTTTGTTGTATAGACATCAACATTGGTCAAGCTTTTTTTTCATAAAAGCGAAGTAAATAACCAAGAGTTCTACCTCAGAAAGTGTGCATCACTCCAGCTGAGAAGACGATTGAAGTTCAAGGGGTAAAGTGCAGAGATGAACAGCTGTATTTGTAAAGGGTAGTTACGTTTCTGATTCTCACCAATATCAGTGGTAATAAGCTTTTTTTATTTTTAAATGTAGTATCTGGGAGCTTTTCTGTGCTTGAGAAATACAGATGTCACTATGCTTCTCAGCTGTCTTACTCAGAGGTATAGCAGACAATTTCAGTTATGGCAGCAGTTGGCTGGGTGCTTCCACCTGAAACGTGCACAGCTAACACCTTTGTCAGACATTCATTTTTATTTTGTGTTAACTATGTATATTTTGTAATGACTCAATATCACAGTCTGTCATTCTGTGATTAGTGTTTTAAGTATGCATGTGTGTCACAATCCTTTCCATTTTTGCAGTCTTTACCTCTTGTTACAGATTGCCTATACACTTCTACTCCATGTTTAAGGCTAGAACCTTTCTTCTAAAGCAGAGACCCTCAAATATCCTTAGTATGTGTTCCTGGATGCTGACTTTTTACAGACAAAAGAGGATCTCTCTCCCTTTGGATGCCCAAGGGACCACCTGGCATCCCACTTTTATTCACTTACCTGCTTTCTGTACCCACCTGGCATCCCACTTTTATTCACTTATCTGCTTTCTGTACAGACAGATGTTGCTCTACATGCAAAAATAGCATGAAGAGAATATTTACATAGTTTTTACTCCTCCCAGAGCTGTGAGGTAGAAATAGATTAGTCTGTGGTTTACAGTTGTGAATATACATTTTTATGAGACCTTGACCTTGTGAATAGTGCTAGATTGTTCCAGCGACTTCCTTCAAGTGGCACCTTGTTGTTCGGGTGAAAGGGAAAGACTGTGTCCACAAGACTAAAGAACTCTGGTTCTGCTCCTCCCTCTTACTTTAAAGATGTATTGCCTATTTTTAATATTTCTTCATCAGTATTTCAACCATAACAAAACAAGCCACATGGTGTTATTGCTCAGACTCTCAATGTAATACTCATACAGCTTGTAGCACAGTAGGTCTTGACCTGGATATAGATTTTAAGTGCTGTCACCAATATTAATAACTTATTAAAACACGTTGACTTACGAAACTTCTGAACTTTGCTCAGAAAACATAAATATCTGAGTATGAAAATATCCTGTGTACTGAACTTTGATACTCTCTCAAGATGGTACTTTAGAGTTTATTTTATCTAATTAAAAAAATGAGCAGTGTGCCATTATAAAGATGGGAATCTACACATATGAAGTCCAGTGCTTCCAGCTGTTCCCAAGCGTTCCTCCTAACAATCTGTTTTTCACATGCCGTTGAATGCTGTCACTTTGCTACTCAGTAAAAGCAAATGTAATGGGGATATCAATCAGGATAAAAATGTTAATACTTGAAATCTGTGCAAATGCTGTTTGGCAATATATGCAGTTGAGCCAAAACTGTATTTTTGTTTTGTTTGAAGTGGTGTGCAAGAATCTCCAGAAATTTGAAACCAGAAGTTGAATAGTATTATCTTTTTTGGGGAAAATCATTTTCAGGACAGTTGTAGTAGATTCACATAAGACAGGTTCTTGCTTTCCAAAGGTTATGCTATTATAACTAATGCAGTGCTTGATGATATTGTTCATGTTGCTGTTCCTGAAGTTGAACGATTATGCGAAAATCTCAAGTTTTCAGGTGAAAATGGAGAGTGGTCTCTAGAGGTCTTGTTTTGGGAAGAAAAACTTGGATCAATCCATAGGTCAAATAAAAAAAAATCCAAGAACTTAGAAATAAAAGTCCGCTTTTTATTTCGCTGTTTTAAGCTAGCTTTATGGTGTTTGAGACCTAATTCATCTTTTCTAATTTACTTAATTAACAGTAGTAACAATTTTTCTTGCTAGCATAAAATAGTTAGGGAAAGCATGGTAACTCCAAAAGGTGAAAGAAAACAATGATAAGCAATATTTTGTAGCTTTAAAAATATTGTGACATTCAACTGTCAGCTACAGTCCCCTACCACATGCTGAGCCTATGCATGGTGATATACCAACCAGTTACTTTACTGATTTATATCCACATGACAGTTCGCATTCAAAATTTAAAACCATTTCCCCATATTTTCAATATTCATTATCACTGAGAATAACTCTACAAAACCAATCCTTCTAAAATATTTCAGAGCTTGCTGAGGGTGTCCCAGGAGACATTTCTCATTGGCAAGGGGACCCATTGTCCCAGTGGACTTTAATTATTTCAATGGTCTTGCAATTTAGAATGAATATGACATAGCTCAACTTGGCCATGTGAGACAGAGCTAAGAGATATGGGTGATGAATACTGAGCAACTGCAAAAATATCACATGAATGACAAGAAAAATGGAGTCAGAAATGGAGCCTTTCAGAAGTTTCTTGTTTGAGACAATTCTAATTGAGACAAAAACAATAAACAAGGAGTTCTTATGTTTTTTCTCTAAGTCAGCATATATTTTTTAGTCTATGCTAAGCAGGAAACTACTTCTTGTTAAAATTTTAGCTTCATTAATCATAAATTTTAGGTTTTAAATTGTTGGTCTCAAAGTGGAACGTTTGAATTTAAACCATTTTACTAAACTTTTCAAATTCTTTACTAAATGTTTAGTAAATTGTAAATGGTTAGGGAAGATATAACTTGTCTGCTAAAAAATTTCAGTTGTGTAGTGTTAACTTGCACCACTTTTAACTAGGCATCTAGTTAACTGTTTGCTTTCCGTGTTTCTTGTATGCAGCATTAATTACATGTCATTTATATATGCCCTTTATGTAGAACAGTCTGCAGCAACTGGAGACTGTTGGTGTCCAGCATTTGTTTTTACACCCCTTAATATAAATTTTACCATCGAATTTTGTCATGTTAGTAGAACATACCCTAGAGGTATCCATCATGAAATCCTATTAGTAAAGCAAGTTATATGTGTAAATGTTTGTAAAACTGGGGTCCACATTAGTAGTTTTGAGAGAGAATATTATTTAGCCTTGGAAATAATTTTGAATGGTGAACTGCATTATTTTTTTAAAGAAATGTGATTATTCTCAGTAACCAATATGTTGGATTGATAATGGATCATTCCTGAAGGCAAAAACTACTCTATATTGCTATTGATAAGAGAACAAATCAATTTATTAAACAAAACAGGATTTGAGTAGTATTGAGAATTATGCTCAAATTTACATCAAGTTTATGGAATCATACCTGCTTTACTGAGGGGCTCTTTCATTATGGGTAATATCTGTAAGAGTTTTGGAATGTACAGTGTAGTATATATTTCACATGCAAATCAGTTTAACAGAAACAATTGACTGCATAAGATAAAGACATGGAATATGGCTGCAAAGTTGGTGATGATGGTAATACGTGTTGTGTATCTGGGGTATTACTGAAACACAGAGGCTCAAAAGAGCAAAGAAAGACCCTTGGCCCCTGGTGTTGTCCCTCTTGAAATTACATGTACATCAGTCAATCCAGTGATGCTAATCAGCCCAATAGTAATTTCAGCCAGATTCTGGATAATGTGAGGACTATGTTGAAGAGAAATTGCTGTTCCCCAGTCTCTCATTAATGTAATGAGGTGTTTGAGTTTCCATAAATTGAAAGCTGCCATTTTTTTGAGGTTGGATGAGCCTCAGGGTAGGGTGAGGGATGGAGAAATTACATAAAGACAACTCTATCCCTTTGGCTTAGTGTCCTCTCTAGAGCCTCTGAGGATCTAGTTTGTTCTTCTCTTTGTTTTGGAAGGTGAAGCTGAAGACCTTTCATTGTGTGAGTAAATGGCAACCGCTCTGTGAATAGTAATGCCATGAATGCTTCTATTTTGAGGAAGTTTATCTAAGAAATGTATCTGCAGAGCATGGTACCTACTTAGGAAATAGCCAGCCTTCATAGGATTTATATTCATGTAGAACCTGCTTCCTTGAGTATTGATGATTTTCCATTTATCTTTCTTTGGTACCTGCTCTTTTGTCTCTCAGTACATCTGTGGAAGAAAATGATCAGATGCTGTGACTGCATGCAAGACCAGGATCCAGAGGAGAGCTGTTTGCCTTATGAACTATTTAACTTCTAAATGAAACAACCAAATTTTCAGGTTTTGAACAGAGAGGCAAAGCCCTAACTATCTCCGTGCAATGTAAATAATAGCTAGTAGAGCTGATAAACCAAAAGGATTTTTTTTTTTTGCCACACCATTTGGCTCATGCCCTGTCTGGCAGTGATGCTGTTCATTAGTCCTGGCGCAGTCTGTGGTCCTTATTTTAACTGAGCCAGATCCATGTGGTTGTGTGCACAGAGCATGGGCTTGTGGTCAAGTGCAAAGTAAACTGAGGAGCTGCAGCTTCAAAGATGCTGTCCTCTCAAAGGACATGGAAGTCTCTCCATGCACATGTTCTGAAACCCTGGAGATGGCTCTACTTTTCCAAACAGTAACTTGCATTCAGACCATACAGTTTTTTCAGATGGTCAGTGGGGATGAGCAGCTTGCAAAGTTTTGCCTAGCTGAAATATTCAGTGACAGGGTTAAGATCAGCTGTCCCATTTCCACCATGAAAAAGGAAATTAGTCTTTTTTTTTTTTTTTCTTTTTCCTGCAAGGATTGGCCTCCTGACACATTTGTGGACACATGTTGTGACTAGGGGACTTTACTGCACAGGACTTGCATTTAACTATTTTCTACATGCACGACAAGTGTATTCTGTGGGCCGTTCCTCAAAATGCTCCTTTTTCTATCATGGAGGATGGAGAAATTGGAGTGAAACCTAAGTTAACATGGTGTAGTAGGGCTGCCGTATGCACCATGCTTCATGCTTCCAGCTTTCCATGAGGGTCTCTGATTCTTGGACAGTTTCTCAGGCTTTTCCTGGTAGAATGTATGAGAAGGATGCAAGTACATGTCTTAAATCACCATATTCTTGCAGCTGGGTAAAAGGAGCTAAGATAATCCTCTTAGAGGTGCAGCATAGAATTTGACCTCTTATTACTGCTTGTAAATTATTTCCAACTCTTTGGAAGACCTTCAGGAACGTTCTCTCAGAAGATTATAATGGCATAAAAAATCCTAACTTTAATTAGAAAAGGACATTCACAATCTTCATCTTAGTTTTGTTGCAACCTATTTTCTCAGAAGTTCTTTCCCAGTTGCGCTGCTTATCTAATAAATAATTTTATTATCTACTTTTCTTGTATTGAGGGCATAAATAAAATACACTGTGCTTTGGTATTTCAGATTTTGCACTGTAATACATGACTCTGTAATATATGATTCAATATCTGCAGAAATTTCTTTGTCTTTTGTAAATAGTGACAGGTAGGATGTTCTGTGTTCTGGTTTTATACACTCCAAAAAAGCCAGTGAGAAGTAGAGCCTTATGTTTTATAATATTTGTCCAGATTAAAACCAAAAATGGTCAATAAATTATAAAAATGTGAACAAGTACATTCCCAGTGTAGAAATGCATGGACAACAAACAGGTCTTGACTCTGGTACAGAGAGCAATGTTTTGGACCTTCCATTTCTGATATGTGCACAATAGAAACAGTGTCTCATGGGAAATAGTTCTACCAAACAATGTGAGGTGTTTTTCCTTGAAAAAAACAGAATATGGAAAATTTTTTCCATGTCATCTTGATAGGAATCTTTGATATTGATGTCATTTTAAAATAACATGTATGTATCAGAGTGTTTTCTTTCTGCATCTCAAATTTTGTTACATCCTAGCATAATACTTATTCAGAAACAGTATCACTTATCTACATAATAAAAATACATTGGAAGTGGGAATGATGTCAGAATCTCCAGAGTATAAACCTAACCTTTCTTATGGTTCCCTAGGTGCTTCTTTTTCCTTGATAGAATTATTGCACGTAAAGAAACAGAGAAGAGCTCTTCTAGTAGGGTATTTCTGGCACAAGGTAATATACTCCTCAGCTCTGCACACTTCTCCTAAGACTACAGATATGACAGAAATAAAAAAGCTGTTGTAATGAAACCCTGGCTGTATTCAAGTTCATGGTACTTTTGTCATGAACTTTAGTCAAGCCAGGGTTTCAGCCACAAGGCTTAAGTCTTTGAGTTCACCTTTTAAGCACCCTTCCTGTTTTACATGCTGAACATCTGTTTCTAAGGTGACTGCATCCATTACACCTACCTCTACATGGTGTTATTATACGTTCCTGAGCACTGCTGAGCTCTATTTAAATTTTAGAATAACAACCTATTTTGACAGGTGTTCAATTTTCATTTTCTTTCATCTTGAACTTGGTATTGAATTAGTACTTACCAGCTTGTCCCAACATGCGTAGAGGGCATCTACGGCAATTAAGGAGAGACCACTTTTTTCCCATTGGCTAGAAAGGTGACTACCCAGAGTCTTAGGTGTGAGAAGGGGAAGAACATATACATATAGTCATCGTTCGTTTTAGGTTAGGAGTTGAGGTTGGAGACCCCTAACAAAGCTTGCAAAAGAATTCCTGGAATAGGAGGAGAACAGCCTGAAACAGATCTGCTACCAACAGAAAATTTATTTTCCTCTAAACAGGTCATGCACTGCCCCCAACCCCTTCTTCTTGCTAAATCTTTTTTTGTGAGTTTCCACTTTAGTTGAGGAGACAGAATCCCCCTGTGGCAGTATCAGGGACAGAAAGTTGTTTTAAGGCAGGAACTTTTTAGAAGGCATTTATTGGTCATTTTTATAAAGTATAACTTTGAAGCCAGTTAAACTTTGACAATCCTAACTCAAATAGGTCACCATCACAGTCAATTCAGGACTAAGAGGACATAAATATGGGCCTCCTTGCAAATAAAAAGATATTTTGCAGCAGGATGGAATTACAGAAATTCAAAATGACAATAAAGCTAAGAGTAAGTGGTGGTCGTGCAGCTTGCTTTGTTTTGTGTTTTTTCTTTCAAGTTTCTCAAATAACTGTCCACTGAGTCCCAGGAGTGAACTAGCCAAAGTATTTTTGCAAGCACAAAATGCTTTCATAAGGTACTTCTCTGTATCTCTTGCTTTTCCAATGCCTTTTGCACTTCTCAAGTGGAAGTGTAAAGTGCTGGATCTGGCCTCAGCTTCCAACTAAGATCACTCCTACTCTAGCTCTCTATTGATGCAAACATGTCTAGTAAACTTTTGTATATTCTTCATTCTATTTTCTAGAAGAAGACAATTAGACAATATGTATTTGTGATCCTTCAGGTCTTTTTAAGTAAATGATCCTTCTTATTTATGCTACGTGAGGCAGCTTGAGAGCAAGGAAACTGTCTTTCCGTTTCACTTTACCTCTTCCTGCTCTGAGCCAATCTAATCTCACATGCTGAAAGTGATTTGATCTTGAAACGCTTACTTTTTTGGAGGAAGGGTTGTAGAACTGCAGCCAGGCTTGTGCCCCCAGCACTAGAAATTGCACAAGAGAAATGAGTGATCTGGGCAAAGAGATTTATCCCAGGTCTTGAATGCATGTATGAAATTTATAATATCTAAGGTAGTAAGTGTCCCAGCTAACTCACTGCGTATTGAAGACTAGTTTTGTAAGGTACAAAACATTAACATTGTTGAAAGAATTCTTTTGCTTTAGGTACATTTCTTCCTGCTCCTACAAGGTAAAGCCAGTTGTACTGTCTACTGCTTTGTAGCAGACAGTGCAATAGCAGTTAATTTTACTGAAAGAAAACTGATTACATAGGTCCAAGCTCATGGCTGAAGCCTTTTTTTGTTGCAGTTGATTTTGATAGGCCAAATTATTTTACCATTTCATGAGAGTGTTTTCATTAGATATTTTTTAAGAGTTAAAATGAATCAACTCTCAAACACTACTTTAAATAGTGTTTCTCAAATAACTTTGTGTTTATAAACTCTTGGGATTAAATAACAAGCAAAGTTTAAACCCTATAGTAGTTACTCTTGATGTCACTTAGGATTTTTATTATGTTAATATTATACTAATAAAATATTAAGGATCTCATCCAAAAGCCAGTGTACTACCTGAAAACATCCATGGATATAACTACAGGGCCACATATCTGCTTTATATTTGAAAGGTTCGTATTCAGTATTTTTTCTTCAGTTAAATCACCAGGAAGCTGTGTCTCCTTGGAGCTACTGGATTCCAAGGGAATGGTTCTGCAAATATTTGATAACACAAGTTTCAAACCTGCAAAATATATATGAATAGCTTAAGCTGTGTGGGAACTGTGTGACTAAAATTATTCATATGTTTATTTTAACTTTGGAGATTTAAATTATTTTTATGGACCCAACTAACTGGATGTTAATGTAAGATTTTATTGAAAACTCTAATGTAATATTCTTCATTAATGTGAAATATCATTTTTATATGCCTACAGTAATTATAGCACTCTAGAACATTTCATCTTTGCTAATATGCTCTTCATTGAAAGTCAATTTGTGTGTGAATGAACCAAATAATTTTTGTGTACAAACAAAAGTGTTTCCATTCTGTTTCAAAAATATTTCAGTTCTCTACTTAGTGTATTGTAGCTTAAAAGTTTCCCAGCATAATTGTTGATCTGCTTTTAATTTTGTCATCAGTCTGGTCTTGCCATTTTTCTGAAATACAATATAATCCAAAGCAATTCATGTGTGCTGATCAATTAAGTTTGGCAAAATAGTCTGTCCATTAGGAAAAACTTTGTGATAGCCGTTCTTTATAGGTTGTTTAATGCAAATTAAAGAGATATATGAATTACTGTTTTGATGGTTGTTTGATGTACTTGAAAAAAAAATCCTGGTAATCTTTCTGATTGACCAATTTAAGCATTATAGTACTATATTGTGGCATTAACTTCCTTTAATACCTCATTTGCAAGAAGCACCATTTTCTTAAGCATAAAACACTCTTTAAGCCAAATACATCCTTCATTTTATTTGACTTGATCCTTTGACTTGTTGATTTCAGAAGAGTATAGCACTACTTAAGTTGATAGAAATCAGCTTAATATAGCCTGAAAAAAACCCACAGCATTAAGCTTTCAAATATCTAGTAGAAAAAAAAATAGTTCCAACATCCTGGATCCCAAATGCAACAGATAACAAAAAATACAGATAGCAGATTTTTATGAACAAAGTTAATATAGGGTTCATTTTTTTTCAAGAGTAGGATAATATAGCAATATAGTTCTCAGTCAAGGGACTATCATCTTTAAAGAAACAATGTTAACCCCTTTTTCTGCAAGTGATCAGCTGAGAGATGAGTAAGTAGAATGGAGAGAGAGAAATGCATCTCCTTTACTGTGAAGCATAGCTGTGAAGTTGCCTTTCTGTTCTTCAGCCTTTGCCTTTTCTGTTCAAGTACTAAATTTATTCACTATACACAGGAGCTAAAGAGCAAGGGAGAAGTCTATAACAAAGGTGAAGGAAAAATCTGGACAGAGTCCCATGAATAATCAGGACAGAAATACTGTATGTATTTTTTTTCTTTTCCCATCCGAAAAGATAAATCATTCCATACATATGATAAGCACTTGCAAGTCCTGTGTATATGATTGCTGACTGGATTGTCATAAACAACTGCAGAGAAATGTGATAAGAGTTTTCCTAGTTGAATTTCACTGTACTGTGACTCGGGTAACCATCTAATGGCCTTTTCCATCTAGGTTTTGGCAAAGAAATCAAATTGGTGAAGACAAGAAGAGGAAGGGTGCCATTTTTTTTCATTAGATCTAACACACTAGGTGATCAGTGTTTCAGGTAACAAGTGCCAGCCTGAAGCAGTCTGGAAAACTAAAAATAGTTAAGCTAAATTGCCCAGACTAGTTTTTAGGTTCTGCATACTTGGGCAGAAAACCAGGATGCCCAAAGGTTTTAGGGATTCTAAGTTTCACTGATTCCAGTGACAGACGTCTGAGTATGAGGAGCTGTACCAAAGATTCATTCCACCCTCTTGGACTTCATTTTCTTGCTTGCTGAATCTGTGACTATTTGTGTATCATTGTTCTCTGGCAGGGATTTTCTGCTGCCTGATATAGCATCACATTTAATCTCTAGTTTGTAGGCCATTATTTCAAGCTATACCCTCCATTGCATCTCCTTCATTATCTTGTTCACCTCATTTACCTTCCCTCTCTCAAGGACCATTTTTTCCTATTTACTTGGGTTTCTCATCTATTTACCTTTTGATCTCTCATATCCCTAGTAGCCAGCTGTGTTGCACATCTGGAGCGCTAGTTGCAGACAGATAAAGATCACACATAGGAAGAAAAAAGACTCAGAAGGCCAAAAAATGCACTGTGGCTAGAAGGGAAACTGCAGATATATTCTGAATTTTCTATGGGAAGTCCAAGCTGGCCAGTACCGGGATATCAGTTCTAGAAACAAATGGGGGAGTTTGTGTTAAAATTTAAAAGGAGTGATAATAGATTTGTAAATGACAAAAAAGAATTTTCCAAATGGTTTCAAGCTAAAAGTAAAATCTGTTTTTTGTGCTGTGTGGCAGGATCTGTACAACATTTTGGGCACCAATAGAAAAATTAGGAATACAAAGCAATATTTGTAGCACAGAGGAACATATTTCCCAATTGGTTTGTGTTTATATGCCAGTCACTCATCTGTTCCTCAAAGAATAAAATACTAGAAAATTCCTTGGAGCCTCTCCACCATTTTTTAATCCACCCTTTTCTGAAGAGCCTAGGAAAGCTGTTTACCTGACTTTCATAGCTCCTGCAGGTGAAATGAGAAAGGGGTTTCACAAAGCAAATGCAATCTAAGTTTACCAAATTCTATTTTTGGTAGTTATGAAGTTCTGAGTTATTCAGGTGCCTATCTTTTAGCATGAATATGACAGGAAAATTAGGAAGAAGAAACTGCAGCAAGAAAAAAAAATGGAACTATGAGCGTAAAATATGGAAATGTAAACAAAACTGTGAATCACTTTAGTAAATAAAAAAGCAAAAAAGATAGTAAAATAGGCAAACTCAATGAGCTTACTGCAAAAGTCTACAAGAATGCCAGATGAAACATTACCTTATAGAGGGCCAAATTCATGTCTGATACTGAGGTCTGTGAAAATTGATAAGGGAATAAATAGAATAAGAAAAGGACTGAAGGATAGAATGATATAGCAAAGCGATGAAAGCTTCAAGCAGTTCTGAAGAGCTAGCGCTAGGAAAAAAACTAGATTTTTCTTGCATGGAAAATGAGTTTTAAGAAGTGTCAAGATTAAGGTGTCTATACCATTTCCGTATTTCATTTAAGTCAATCTTGAGCTGAAACATTAACACACAAACTGATTGTAGCCCCAGCATGTTTTTTTTTTTTTTTAAGAGGTGAGTGCTAGCTAGGCACTCTTGTAATTGCTGCATTGTTTTGCTTTATAGGAGGGCAGAAAAAGCAACTTTATCTGACATAACCAATCCAAAAAATCAGACAACCTAGTGACAGTCAGAATTACTCTCGCCTAGAGCCATGCAAGTTCTAAAGAAAAATGCCAAGAAAATTCCTTCCCATTGAACATTTTCCTCTTGTTATACTATATCTTAAGTATCTAAAATAAAAATAAAGGCCAGATCTTAGGTATTCTTTTTGCTGGCCTAGGAGTAATGGGATTTAATTATTGTTGGAGTGTTTCCCTGGCTTAGTGATCCTTTGGCTGGCCAAGTTCAGCTGTTGCTGATACAGGATACAGAAGGCACAGCCATATCATATCAAGTAGATTTTAGGGTCAGGAAAATGGAGTATGGCTGATCATCTCTGCATGAACAAGTCCCTTCATGTTCTTTTCTACCAACACTATTTAGAGTAGCCCAGTCCTGTACCATTCCAGAATCTCTAGAATGGAAAGGATGGAATAACATATTGATGAAGTCTGTCCTGACTCCAGGTGTGCTGTGTACTGGGAATTTGGCTCAGAACGGTACCCATATTCTCTTCCTCTTTAGTTAAGCAGTTGTTTTAAACCAGACAGCACTGGAATTCACAGTATTAGCTCTATTGCTTTGTGCCTTAGACCATGCATGTGCAAAAAGACACATGTCCAAATGAGGATTGTAATCCTTATGTTACAGTGTCCTGGACTTTTTTGTTGTTGTTAAACACATTGATTCAGACGTACATACAGGACAAATGCACGCATGTACATGCATATGCACACACATATGGGAGAAACCAGTTTTGATCAGTCTGTTGGTATATCACGCAACAGTGTAGTGTTGGTGAAAGCTGCATCTCTGAACAGAAACAGTTAAGTTTGCTCATAACATAAGTGCCTTCAGAGAACATTATGTAATGATCCACACTGACATGTTTGGATGGTTTCTTTACAATGACTGATTGTTCTTACAGTTCATTTTCCCCCTCCCTTTCTAATCATTTAATTCATTGCCTTGTATAAAGCCCATTAGTTTTGCACTGAATTTAACATCTCTAGCATAGCTATAGATTTGTTCAGCATTTTACAGAAGCCTTAATTTAGCTTTCTGGAGTTGCAGCCATGAATATTGTAGTTTGACAACCAGTTATTTCAAACCGCACACAGCATTCCTTGAGTGCTGTTTGTGGAGAAATGGAAAAAATTATTAAGGAAGTTTGATAGAAAAGTCTATGTGCTGTGGGAGATATAGAGAGAAGGCAGCAGAAATTCATGCTATTTTCCTATGACTAAACCATAGTCTGCTCTCACTGCTGTACTAAGAAGTCTGTAAGCACCCACAATATGTTTTAAATTGTGAAAAGGTCACTTGCTTGGACACTCAGTAGAATGCAAAAATGTCATTTTTTAAAACATGAATTGGAATGTGCATTAAAAACGACATTTCAAAGTACTGCAGTAGTGTATGTGACAGACATGATGCATAATATTGAGGCAGGAGCTAGGTAAATTCTGTATAATTTGAAATAATGTGGCAATAACACGGAACTGCAGTGTGCCATTAAGTCTGAAACATGGAAATGTGATTCCTGTTTACTTCTGAATGGTGAAAATGTCTTGTCCTCATTGTATGTCTCTCTCCAAGGCAACTTGTTGGGTTTTGCCTGTATTCATAAGGTGACATTTTAGGTTTCTATGTGGTTACTTATCAGTGAGCTTCCAGATCTACAGGCAGGATAGTTGTTGTTACAGAATTATACCATTCCACCTAGTATATTTGCCAAACCCTAAATCAGACACTTACTTTGGGCTGGATTTTTGCAAATCTAGGCGTCAAACATTAAAGCAACAGCCTATTACAATGACAGCGTTCCCTTCGGGATATAAGCATAGGAATTACCATGATTGATCCTAAATGCAGTCCATCTAATTGCTATCTGGTCCTTGGGAGACAGCAGCGTTAGGCTACTCTGACAAGTTGATTTGAGACAACCTTTCCAGGAATTCTTCTACTCATGTAGTTGTTAGCTATTGAAAATGAGGGGTAAAATACTTCTGGTTTTGTGTATTGGTGTTTTACAGGTTCAGATATATCCAAAATAATTAATTGACTTGGATAGAGATTTAACCAGAACAAGATAAAAATATTGTGTAATTATAAATAAATATATGGGATCATTCTCTTAGACCATGCAAATAACAGTGGATACCACTGGTAGGGTCAGCATCGATTTACTTTAGGATTGTGTTTGTGTGCGTGTTTGTCCCTATGGCTATAACTATTCCTACAGCAGAATACTTTGTAAGATATCTGATGTAAGATCAAATTATGATAAAAATGACTTTAATATCCCCATTAATATAACAGTGATGTAAACAAGAGTGAATGATTGGTGTACCTAAACATGCAAGTGGATTAGCTGATTCAGTTATTGATTGAACAGATAAACAATTAGTGATTGAACAGAGGTGCAAAAGGTATGTTTAAGAGATAGGAACGAGAGACTTTTTTAGGGTGCTCACAATGTCCTATTTTCCAGGTGTTAAAATACACAGTGGAAAACAACTGATTTAGATCTTACCTTCTGCCCCTTGATTTGTAGTTATGTTCAGAACCTCTGAGCTAAGGCTAGACAGAGCCCAGCAAACATTCATTAGTCTTGCAAAAATCATATCAAACCTGACAGGCTTTTAATCAAAGACAATCTATTGGCTTACCTCTGTCTGAACCAGATAAGATGATCAGTTCAACAAGCTGAAGTCATTTTTTTATCTCACAGTATTGTGAATGAGCTCTCCAGTGGGTTTCCAAATAGAATGTATGGTGAACTGTAATAATTCTACCCTGAAGTAATGTAAGGAATTCAATTCATCTTCACATACGCATTTTCTGCTTTTCTGGGTCTAAGCTATGCTTTCATATCATCAGATTGTGGCTGGGAAGGAGGAGCTGTGTATGGCTTAATATTTAATAGTTGCTAACTCAAGTGTCAGACAAAGCATTCTGGATTCTGCTGATTTTGCAGGAAAAAGGACATCTGTAGCAGCTGCATAAATGTTTCCTTCTTCTTTAACAAAAAAAAATACTCAAGAGAACTTTCCTGTTTATAAGCTGTATAAATATGAGATAGGGTGTTTTGATTTGCTATAGAAGTTTGTTACATAATGGCTAGCAGTAGAATGCTCTTCTCTTTTCATCTTTATCCTGCTGGGTGCTTACAGACCTTATTTGGTAGCATGAGGGGAGACCCGATTATCTTGTGACTTGAGTGAACTCAAATAGGTGCAAAGCCTTCACAGTGCCTTGCAGTGTGGATTTTTTACAAATGTTTGTGTTTTGTTTCTCCGATTCCAAGGTGGCTAATGCATTTGGAAGGATGATACATTAATTAGCAAGTATTCGATTATCTATGTTTGTTCCCAGTATGGAAGAGAAAAAAAAAAGCACTAACTTTGGGTATTCTGAAATACACAGTAGCTGGCTATAGACATCAGTCTGATTTTTTTAATAAGCAACTAAAGTCATATCTGTATTGTCCTTGAATGTAAGATGAAAAGGAAGAGAACTACGTTTTGTGTGATGACTTCTCCCTGGATCCTGGCTGTTCTTGGCAATATTTTTTCTTAACACATGATCAATTGGCCTGTGAACAGGTGTGTGCAGGAAGCAGAGGCAACTGAACAGGGGAAGTAAACAGCTTAAGTAATGTGCTCTTCTTTCTCTGGCTATTGCTAATGATATCTCTGTCCTGTGTGATTTTTCCCATGGTTTTATTCCTTTACATATTGGGCAGTGAAAAGAACACTTCGGACTCGAATGAACTTCTAGAAGGTTTCCTTTCCTTGGTGTTCATGCTTCTGCAGTATAATGGCATCTGTGAAGAAGGTATCTCTTGTATGTCTGAAATGGTTGAAATTTTTTATTTCATCTTCCACGACTTTGGGTTTTTTGAGGCGATTTAAGAGAGTTTTGCAGTGAAGAAATGGTGCTTCAGTTCTGAGGCATTCCGACTAGGGCTGCGAGATTCTAGGGAAACTTAGAAACTACTTAGCAGCACTGCATTGCACTGGCCCCTTTTTAGAAAAAAGAAAGGATGAGATTTTTCAAGAGTCCTGACATTCCTCTCATTTTCAAGGGAACTGTATTTCACACACCTCTTGTATGCCTTTGAAAATCCTTGAAAGTCATCTCAGTTCCTTAAATCAATTTGAGTCATTCCTCAGTTCCCTGTTCAGGGCAGTAGCTTCTTGCCAGAGTCTTAGGATCATCACTAATGACTATGACAATGGCTAATTGTCTGGCATTGAGGTTTATTGAATGGCTTTTGTTAGGGAATGGAAAGAATATTCTTCAGATTTAGTAAATTAAATGAGTAAATTTAGAATTTGAAGAATGGAAAGAATATTCTTCAGATTTAGTAAATTAAATGAGTAAATTTAGAATTTGAAGGGAAGATTGTGAGCTTTGAAATTAGAAAAATATTTTTTCAGTCTATGAATAAAGATGCAGTGTGTGATTTTAAGGATCTGGTAGCTCTAGACTCTTGATTAACACAATTACTGGACACATTCTGCTACCGTAGTTTGGTTTATTATGAGAAATACATTTCTGTGTTGAATGAACTATTTTAAAATCCAAGATATTTTATGACAAACTAGCTTTTTTTTTTTTTTTGAACCTAAGAATCCACTTCACTTAGCTGTTAAAAACAAAAACAAAACAAAACCAGCAAATTTAGTGTAAAGGACAGCTTTGGTTAATTTTATGTTTAGAAAATACTTAAAAATTATTTATGATCAGACCTTTAATGCAACTGTCATCTAGGAAGAAACTAGTTAGGTTAACATAAAATAACATGAGAAAAAGTGTTTTAGAGAGAAAAGTGTATAGAAAATAGCTGATATTTTCACAGGGAAGCTCAATTAAACATTGAGGCACCAGTTTTCATATAACCGTAAAAATGTTTGGGCTTTCTTTTAATTTGTTTCTTTTCTGTGCTCTTGTAATAAGATTATAGAAGTTGCTGCCCCAGGATATATGGAAGCTAAAAAGGAACAGGATGTGTTGGAGAAGAAACAAAGCATTTATGGAGAACAGATCTATAGCTGGTGACAGCCTCGATACAGCCTCTGGCATGTGAGGCCTCAGTGGCTAATTGCTGGAGCAGATACGAGGGGAGTGGTTGTTCTGCTCTTACCCTGTTCCCATACTTTCCAGTAAACATCTGTAGTTGGTCACTGATTATACCGGTACTCCCTCATCCACTCTCCCCCTGGAACAAAGAACATGGAGAAGGAGAGGGAGATATTTTAGAAGGTGAGAGGAAAAGTGCAGCTAGGATGTCAAGAGATTGTGGAAGGGCTGGCAGAGGCCAGGCAGCTTTGTGTGGATGAAGTGCACGTGCACTAGTGGCTCCTCTTGCTACAGAAGAGGCTTCACTCAGAGTTCCCGCCAGCTCTGTTGTGAACATGCCAGTGGCCACCGCTCTGCAGAGGGCTTTTCAGTTCCCATCTGCCTGCCCCAGGTCTGTGCAGTCTCTGCTGGCTGCTGCTGCCTCTGCCTCGTGGCAGCTGCATCCTGGCGCCCAGAACTGCTGCTGGCCTTCACCCCTGTGGCAGTTCGTAAGCTCTGATCATTAAAACCGTATTCTTTTGCCTTCCAGTTTTAAACTGCAGCTCTTCAATACCTCTAGGTAATTTCCTTCTTCTCGATTACTAGTCCTTATATTTAGTCATGATAGTGGTGATCTTCCGAAAGATCAGGTGAAAATTACTGTATTTGAGAGCTAATGGTGAGGTCCAAAGAAAATTAGTTTTTGGCTGTACACTTTCCAAACTTCATAAACTCTCCATTTCAAAAAGAAATCACCTCCAGGTTTTTTATTTACTGTTCCTTTTTAAAAACTCTTGATTAGTATTTTCCTTTCTGTTTGTCTAAGGATGTTCAGGAAGGCTAGGACAGGTTGTTTCTGTTGAAGGATCCTCTGAAGTCCTGCAAAAATTTGTTCGCAGTGAGAGATTTTCCCATCTGTTTCTCTGAGTACATATTAAATAGGTTTAGCAGAAATGAAAAGTAAACAAAGAGTTTTAAATAACCAGATTCAACATCCTCTTTCTCTTTTATAGAGAAGCTGGAGAAGTCAGAAGCAATGGTGCTTTATTTTATCATAATTTCATCCGCTCATTATTTTTCAGTTATCCTGCCAAATCTGAGGAGTTGAGCTATATTTAATGTAAGAAATGAGGAGAAACACCCTTCATGATCTTCTGTTTGAGTAACACCTCCTTCCAAGCATTCTTCATTCTGTGTAAAGAAGGAATAAAAGGACAACATTTTTTTTTCTTTCTGCTGTTACTTTTCTACCAGTTGCTTTTTTTCAGTACCAGAAGATGTTTCTTTTTTTTTTTTTTTTTTTTTTTTTTTTCTTTTCGGTAAGATGAGTTCTATGGGTAAGTGCAGATAAATTTCAATGTCGTTTTTCAAGCTAAATATCTATCCTAGCACTGTCTAGCAATGTCTAGCACTGTTGCTTTGCTTCAGGTTTTCTATACTGTTAATCAAATAATGTCACAATGGAACATTTCACTGTTCCATTGTGACATTATTTGATTCCATAAGAAAAGAAAAATGTAATAGAACAGTATACCTAGTTAATAGCTATACTTGCCTTTTGTTCACTTGGTTACTACAATAAACTTACTGTGAATGTGTGTTTTTTCTGACATTGGTTTTGTTCCTTTTCATTTTTGACATTATTCTGCTTTGTTTCTGTATATTTTCTTGCATCTTCTGTTCATCTACATCCATACATTTCCTTCTTACAAAAAGCATTGGTAACTTCTTTTTTATTAAACACATGTGGGACTTAGGATGCACTTTATATTAACAGGGAAAGCCAAGATCAGCCATAATGCTATTGGACGTTGGAGGATATCTATTGAATTACTGAAACAAGAATAAATCAGATTCATTTAGAGTTTTACCTGAAAGTTCCTATCTATTGCTTTCCTTCTTTTTCTATTAGACCAGTTTTATTTCTTCATTTTTCATATCCTTTTAAAGTATTGCCATATCCTTTATATTTCTTATGGCCTACTAGATCATTTTTGTTTGTCTTTTGTCCTGCAGCCAAAGTTATGTTAGAATAAGCCCATAAAGTCATGGACTTTTTTATTTGTTTTTTTGGGAGGCACTTTAAGTTTTTTGGAAGCACTAAAGTATGTGCCCAAAGCTGTCCATTTTCAGGAAAGTTCATATGTACCTGTATTTGCCCTCTTCATCTTAATGGATCTTGTGTTTGTGACACTCCTCTGTTGCAGTCTTCCTGCTTTTGTCTTACAGGTTTCTCCTCAGAAACTGCATCTGACTTGAGGGATGTTATTGTTATTCTGTGTTCTCATTACCTCTGTGCTATTCATGCTACCAGAAGGACTGACCTGCACGTCAAGTGCTGAATTCTAAATTATTTCTTTGCCGCTTAGGAGTGTTGGTACCATTATGCTTTCCTGGCAGGGTTACTCTTTACAAGGTAGGTTAAGGTTTTATTGGTTTTTTTTTTTGAAGGTTTATCAGAGACCAGCCCAAAATATGGTGCGGAACTTTTGCAATGAAGGCTTAGAAGTGATTAAATTATCTACTAGTAAGCAGTGTAAAAGAATCATTCTTTTCCATAGCTTAAAATATTTTGTTTATGAAGAGGTCAAGGGGATGTGGAGGACGTGGGTCTGTGGTGCAATCATTACTTGTTGACAAATTTCATTTTGCTGAAATTGATCTGGGGGCTCTTGATCCTGTTCTACAGCAGTCAGTATTTGATGAGGCGATGGCATAATTAGGTAAGAGAAAACAATTAATTCTGCAACATCCAAAAATTTAAATTAGCAGTTTCTGCAGAAGCTCTTTGTTGACATATTGTCAAAGTATATGAAATTCTGACTTAAAATAAATGTTATGTTTTTATCAAGCTGAATGTAGCACCACATTACTGAGTACATGGTGGGAAGAATTACTGGAGCAAGTAATATATTGCTGGTACAGTTCTACATTTAACACTAATTCTGTAGAACATCAGTAGGGACGATGAAGTAATATAAAATAGAAATATGGGCCTAAAAAGTCAGGTGAGATTAGAAAAAATGCCAGTTTGAACCCATATCTGTGAGACTTTTTTGTGATACAACTTCAGAAAAATGACTTTCAACACAGCTGCTTGGTAGAGAGAGGAAGGTTCTGAGATGCAACAATAATGAAGGTAGTCTGAGAGTCAGAAAAAATACTATAGACAGGATATAAATATCATGACTGTTTATGCATCATCAGCCCATTTTGGAGCAAAGGCAATTGATGCAATGATGGAGTTGAACTTAACATACTTAGTTTCTGGACACTATTTCTTTAATAAGGAAGTCTTTAGGAGGGAAGTCAAGAAAAATGTGCATCTTAGGCGAATAGTGGGACCAGCATATGAGGAAGACTAGTAGAAATGAGTATTTGTTTAAAAAAAATACTTAGATTGACTAGGAAATAATAGAGTAAAAGCAAAAATACGATGCTGGTATTCTTTTAATCTAGCATTCATATCCCTGCAAGTAGTCAAAAGACCATCCTGCTGTTTTCCACCTAGACTATGAGAAATAGTTTGCTTAAGAGAAACTCTTCCAGGAGCAGATTGAATGTGTTTTTCTGCCTAGAAAATATTGCAAGGAAAAATTGAAAGAGGTCTTGCTGGAACTGTGTCTTTACTGGCAGTGATTGCATCATTTGTAAGGAGCTATTGAGCCCTGCATTGATCAGGTAACTCTCTTTAGGAGGAGCTGATGTGTACTACCAGTGTCATGTTTAAAAAATAGATCCTGAACTGTTTGCTGGCATATAAATAGGTTTTGCCTTTCTGCAGGTTCTTATAAGCTTTTGAAACACAGTTTAAAGGGTAGGAGTTAGGAAAAATTCATATCCAGGTGGCATGGGAAATACAGCAAATGAATCAAGAGCTTTGAAAACCTGAACAACTCAGAGAGTGAACCTCCGAAGACGTTTGCTGCAAATAGCCAAGCTTGCTTTGTTTTCCAGGCCATTTAATTTAATGAACAATGACTTTTTGCCCATAATTATGACTGATGGCAAATACTACTTTGTCTTAAGGTTGAGACCATAAGAGCTGTTACTGCCTTGCAGCATCACAGAGGTTACCTATTACTTTAGCTCATTTCCTAACTAGAAAAAAAGTCATTTTTTATAGTAAATGAGGCCTGTAAATACTGCAGCATAATATTCTAGAGCTCTGCTGTGTCATGGAAAACATATGAAGAAAACTGCTAGATGCAGTGCAGTTGACTTGCAGTGATTCTTCTTTCAAGGACTGAGGAAGAAGAGTAGCCCTTTAAAAAAAAAGCTAATTTTAAAACTCAAATGTAATGGCAAAGATACTAATATTGTCTTGAGTTTTTAATGCTATTTTAAAGCTTGTAGGTATGTTATATATCAATTTTATTTTAAAGGAGAAGCTATGTTCTGGAGGGCTTTCATTAGAACGAAATACAATAGTGCTTGTAAAAATTCTTAGATCCTCTGAGATCGCTAATAATATGACCTCTGATTTTAACACAATCATTGCACGCACCTTTTTGTTTTAATATTTGTTGGGAAAGTTACGTTTTTTTAATTTGTTTGGAAATTGTTGTGGTGAATATTCCTGCTGCAGTCTTACTCTATTTGTTTCTCTTTAGCTCAAAGTTAGCAGCATAAATCTTCATTTGGTTTTAAGGTTTTGTTGTGCTAATGTGTCTTGTAGGTTAATGAGGTCACATATTGAGGTCTTAAACAGCTTGTTTCTTTTTTCCTCATGTCGTGTTTTGAAACAACTTTCTTCCCTTTTCTATGCATAGTATGAATCTGACTTAATAATGTATAAATGTGGGTTTTGTTTAATAAAAGCAATTGTGTGAAGTCCTGACGTTCTAAAAAGCATCACAAGAAAGATGTCAAAAAGCTGTGGTGTCCAGCATCTTTTTAGAAGACTTAAAAATAAAAGGGAGAATAATGTTTCTTAAAGCTTCTTGCTTTGACCTAGTTTTGTTCCCCTGAATGTCAGTGGTAGAATTCCCATTAATTTGCAGAGTAGACAACACTGAGAACTTTGAATGTGCAGAAAGTGGTTTTCAAAAGCATTGAATAAACCTAAATTGATCAGCTTGATACCTGATACCCTGAGGTAAACAGTGATAGCTTAAAGACTCTTTTTTAGACAAACAATCAAACCAATAATTTGCGAGCAACTTTGGTGAGTAATTGTGAGAAGTTTAAGGTGCGGACAGACGTTTTCTGACATATCTTATGCAGAGGTTTTCAATGTTGTCACCCACAGCCATGCACCCTATGGCAGACTTGGCAGAGTCCCATTCACGGTGCAGTTTCTTAGTTCAAACGCAGGGTCACTGGCAGACTCTACTAGGCTGCTTAAAATGCAAACATTGCTTCCTAGTGACTGAGAGGTGAGTGTGCGCTCTCTTCCACATGCTTGGCTGTTGAGCAGGCACATCCAGCAAAGGGAAAGAAAGAACTGGAAGTAGGAAAATCTTAAATCACTGCAGCAAGATTGCCACAAAACATCTGATAGTACTTTTAGGACAAGTCACAGTATGCAAGTTAATGTATGGTATATCACTAATAGCACATAAAACAGTGCACATGATTGTCTACATATTGTCGTATGGCAATATAGGTGTTTATTAATTGGACTTGTCTCTTGTTTTTTCAAAGGGTGTTGCAAAATACCTAAGAGGATTGAAGTTATGCATGCCATACTTTTGTTTTTGAGATAGAAATAGATGAACTTTAGCGTGCAAAAAATTACACATTTCTATCTAAGCAATCCCATTCTTCTGTTCTGTGAAGTGGCATTGTGCTAGAGGTCTGTGCTGCGTGAGGTTGAAGTGTGAGCAATGTGTTGTTCCCTTTCAAATAACACTAAACCTGTGCTTTTTCTTGCTGTTGCCTCATCTGCTGTAATTTCAACTTACTACCAACTCTAGAGGCTACAGTGTGAGCCTTAATTATACCCATCTGAAGAAAAAAATGTCGATGAATCAGCTCTTCATCAGGCTGAATATTAAAATAGCTCAAAATAAAATATTTGCTACATTTACAGATTTAAAAGATTCTTTGGTTGCCTGGCAACCGCAGAAGAAAATGCAAACAGAGTGTGGCTTTTCGGGGTGATGGGCGAGCAGTGCTTACTTGTAACAGCAGTGCTTTGAAGTGGAAGTCCATGTCTACTAATCTAGATTTCTGCCCAGGAAGATGTATCCACCTCCTTCTGGGCTCTCTGATCTCCAGGAGAAGTTAGTTGCACAAACTGCTAGTTGTGTAGCTGTTGTTCATTGGACTTTGGGGGCTGTCAGTACCTCTAAGCATTTAATTGAACTGCAGCCCTTCAATACTGAGTTGCATAGCCGCCGGTCAGAGTGATGAACAGTTGTTCATCACAGATGTCAAACCTGGATCTGTCTTGCTGTGATTGTAGCTCATTTGCTTTTGTCTTAGCCACTGTGGAATTATGGATTGAAGAATATGATTATTCCCTTTCTCTCTGCAGCAGTGCTTCATGTTGTTGAAGAGTGTTAACATGGTCTCCTCTGTCTCCTTTTCTTCTCCTTTTGCATCTCTTTGAGCTCTCCTTGTAGCTCGATTGCTGTATTTCTGCTTGCTCTCCCTGTTTTCTGCCTCGTTCTTGACAGCTACTCTAGCCATGACCGTACCTGTGCTGAAGGTGGACGTTACTAACTGATGCAATGCAAA
This sequence comes from Crypturellus undulatus, assembly GCA_013389825.1. Taxonomy (NCBI): domain Eukaryota; kingdom Metazoa; phylum Chordata; class Aves; order Tinamiformes; family Tinamidae; genus Crypturellus; species Crypturellus undulatus. The sequence continues at coordinate 181,504 of VWPW01020731.1, forward strand.
GAGGGAAGAATGTGCCCCAATTTGCTTGAGTTACTGGACTGTATGCCCTTGTGGCATCGTAGCCAACAGTGAAGTGTGTGCCAGTGGCTTTACCTAAGCTCACACCTCACGTGGGGAGCACATGGTGCAGGAAGAGACTGCAAGGAGGTCACTTTGCGTTTGTCGAGGTGCATCGCTCCAGCCTTGGTCATCCCACAGTAGACAGCACTTACGGTGCACTGGTGCTAATATGGATGCATGAGTAGGTCTACAGGTCTGCACTTCCAGTACTTTTCTTTATTCATCCCAGTATACATTGATCCCAATGGGATGATTTATACATCCCAATCAATACGTTGATTACTTTTCTTTACATTATCATTACCAGTTGTCCATTTTTTTCACAGGAATTTCCCGTCAGTATACAAGCCTGGTGAACAGCTTCTAACCTTCCCAGCTAGTGGTTGGTGAAATGGCAGAAATTAAGTGGCTGCTTAGTCAGCTGTCTCTGCCCTGTTGTAGAAATTGCAAGTGAACAGGGAGGGAGCCAGGAGACAAAAGGATGTAATCACACAGTAAAATGAAGTTACAGCACAGGGAATGTCAGAGAATGGTCCAGGGGAGTAATACCAGATTCCTGTGCTCTGGTCTGAATTCCAAGAGGCAGTTCAAGCAGAGTGGAGTGTATGAATTGAGTCAGTGGAGTATATGAAGACCATACTGTATATTAACTTTCTTAATAGAGCTCCAGATTATATAGAGCCTTCTAAAGCTTTAGATTGCGTAGGGAGCTTTTTTCCTACTAAGTTTAATTACAGAATTCTTTTCGAAGCTGGGATACACAGTTCCAGGCCTTCATTGGTATCCTTAGCACAGAAGCAGGATAGGCAAAGCTAAGGAGTAAAAGGTCTGAGCAGTAGTTGCAACTGCCCATGCTCTGCCAGATGGAGCACTTCTGCACGTCAAGGAAGCTGGTGGCCTACAGTTCTCCAGCAAGATCTGCTAGTGGGAGCTTCGAGCCTTGTGCTCTGTCACTGAAGCGTTTTTGAAAATGTCATATTAAGGTATCCGAATATGAATTCAGAAGCCTCACCCAGGCTCCTGAAGAGGTCATTCTGTTTGTATTTAAAAATATACATATATAGTTTAGTTACAAGGTTGCAAATCAAGATTACTTTTGTTTTTTAAGGCTAGACTGCTTTGTTGGGATTTGTATTTTCTGAAAATAAAAAAAGACGTAATCTTTAGTGCTTGATGCTACAATAATAATAAACATACATAATTTTAAGCACAGAAGTAGTTTATGGAAGATTTGGAGAGTAACTATGTGAGTAACATTTGACTAGTGTCTGTTTTGCCCACAGGCTCTTTTTGTAAATTGAGGTAACATTATCCAGCAGTAGCAACATTTTAAAAATACAGCATTTTCAACTTATTTCACTGTAGAAGTTTATCTAGAATAGGAGCAGGACAATTGTTCAGCTGATTTAAGGCTAGGAAAAAATAGATTAAATCTTTTTTAAAAGGAAGTAATTTTAAATCAGTTACTTAAGCTGAACTAGATGTAATCATCATTCCTTGATGTTTTCAGTCATTTCCCTCCTCCTTTTATTCTGTTGTTTAGTTTCTCTCTTTTTCATTTCATTTTGATTTCATTTACTGTATTCATTCTTATCTTGGTTTTATTGTTCCATTCCTGACTGATGCAGCATTGCCAGCTCCTTTGATTTGCTTAAACAAGCTGCAGTGCAAAAGAGACTTGTGTGCTGCAGCTTTGCTGTGATAGCATGGAGCCTGTCCTGTTGTCCTTCAAAGTCTGGCAAATGTTTTAGGAAAATACTGCTCAGCAGCTGTTGTGTGTTACCTATTATGACTGATCATCAGGATTTGCCCTTTAGACTTTGGCCCACAAACTTTCATATAAAGTGTCAGACATTTGCCAGCAAGGTGCTACAGTGATAAGCAAAATCTTATGTTGATGAGATATTAATAGTGGCTTTTAATGGGCGATCATCCCTGCTATATAGCAGATGTAATTAATTATTCTCAAGACCAGAAATATTCTGGCAGCAAGGATGATCAATTCATATTCACATTAGTGCATATATGCCGGGACTGCTGCTGCTTTGCAAACTCAGTTCCCTAATAATTTTATTAGCAGTTCCTGAAAGTGCACAGGGAATTCCAGATGAGTAAGTTGACTGGCAAAGAGCAGAAACTCCACAGGCTCCCTGTGCAGCCCATTTGCCTTAGCTCAGAGAGAAGGCAGAGATGACATAGGTCAAGGTGATTCATTACCTGTCAGAGACCAGCTGTAGCCCTGGACCTGCCAGGCTCCCCGCCAAGCCAGAGTGCTTCTTTGGACATGTAAGGAGGAGGAACGTGCTGGCACGGGCAGGGCAATAGCTGCTGCAGGGGCAAAAGCAGCAGTGCAGAGGTGTTCATCTCCTCTGAGTCTAGGTGGGGTACCTGCCATCTTTATATGAAGCAGCTCAAAGGTCAAGGAGAGTCTCTGGAGTCTAGATTCTCAGTGCTGCAAGAGTAAAACCATTTTCTAGCATGCTCCAGATAAATATTTATTCAAGTTTTCTCCTTCTTGCTGTGATTTGCTTTCAGATTTAGTATTAATGATAGTATTAATATTGAAGCTGTCTACAGTGGAGGATGTATGCAGCCTTGGTGGCAAAGAAAAAGGTTTTGATTCCATGGACCTGGTCAGGCAGTGATATCGGCAAGGTAGTTCACCACGCAGGATTGCCCCTGGGTCTGTTTCCAGCCTGTTTGGCTGGTAATTCCTGCAGATCTGATGCTTGCCATGAGAAACACCCATTTGTCCAGAGTGGGTCAGGGTGTCTTGCAGATGTAGCCACCTAGGAAGAAATAGCACAACTGTGAGCATTTCTTTGCTTCCTATGGAAAAACTACACTAATCTCCATATTTGAATACAAAGGCAATTGTAGACTAGCCCTGTGGGCCTAAAAGCTGTAATCACACAAAATGCAGAATGCAGCTTGAATTAGACTTAAATGCCAGCAAATCCAGCAGCCTGGAAAAAAAAATAGGGATTTTATGGTCCAAAAGCCAATTAAAGCTTTACAGAGCTTATAGAAGAGATTTAAGCTTAAAGCCTCCATGAAAGCTTGCAGAACATATGCCAAAGCAGAAAATAGTTACATTTTGCAGAAGCTAAATCTATTATCCAAAATGAACTCTGTCATCTCAAATTGTCAGTGTTAGCAATCTGAACCAACTACTAAAAGTACACTTATTAGGAAAGGAAAAGTTGAGGTTGAGGAGGTAGTGGGGAAATGCTTAGGAAACTGTATGTGATCACCTATGAGAAGTAAGTAATCCTGGTCTTCATAGTGGCTTGTATCAAGTGAACTAGTATCAAGTTCAAGGATGATACTGAATAATTTCACTTGAAAGCCAGCAACCAATTAACTTGCATTAATTGTAATTTGTGTGCTATACTCAGAAAGAGATACAAATCTAAGTCTTGTTAAAACATGCTTGTCTAGAAAGAATTTATAATACAATTGGAAGGCAAGAGAGAGGAATTTCTGAGCCTTGAAGATTTTTTTTTCTCACCACACCTGAGAAGAAAACATTGGGAACCACAGTGTATTTCATAGAACTCAAAGGAACAATTTCTTGCTATATAGTCTATCCATCAGTAAGGTTCATTGCTGTGTTGCTTCCAAATACATAGGATTTTAAAGTGGATGCCAGCTTCAGGTGGCTCAGCTTTTCAGAAACCTGGTCATCCTAATTATTTTCAGTAGGTGATGGGACAAGTTACTAATGAAAACACCCAAGGAGTTTTCACCATTAATAGGTACTGAAGGCATCAACTATGGACAAGGAGACTACTTCCATTCAGTGCATGCAAAAGGCCTAATGTAATGTTTCACACTTTTTTATGCATAGTAAAATGTGATTAATATTAATAACACTAACATAATTTGGCTAAATAGAAGCATTTTGTAACCAAACCTATTGAACTGTGTGTCTCAGGAACCCTCAATCTCTATTATGTACGTTAAACTTTTCTGAATATTGAGCTGAGCTTTTGCAACAACTCAAATACAGCTGTCCATAGGACTTCCACAAATGAAAGATTTGTATTTAGCTGCATAAAAATGAGCTCATTGTCTTTCTTGTGTTGGCTGCTGGATTTGTTAGGGTAGACCAGCGATGCAGATGTTCCGTTCACCCTCTGGTAACTCTCATGTTCTGTATCAGTTGTGAGAAATTTTATGCATCTGAAATTTTATTTATTCATTCTTAACACTTTTTCATATCAACAATTAATGCAGAAAGTAAAGTGGTCAGCCCACAATGACTCTTCAGTAGTATATTATTCAGTTTTCCCCGATTCACTGTTATCCTTACATAGTTAAAAATTATTGAATATTCTTAGTAACTAAACATTTTTAAAATTAAATATGCTGTTAAATGGGCTTCTGTCTATCAGATGAACTTCTCTTTAAAACAAAAATCAGGTAGGAGAACTGTATTCCTTCCTACTAATTCCCTTCATTTTGATGGGTTATAGATTTAGGCACTCACTTCCTAATCATTTCACTTATCTAGGAGAGACTAGAATTCAGAAGATGAGCTAGGAAAACTGTGTCTGAGCTGGCATAGTCAAGAATGAACCTGAGATTCAGCGACTGTGGCCCAAACTGAGGAAAGTCAGTTATGAAAGCAGTTCTTGGGAAATGAAGCAGAAAAGTCTGGCTGTTTTTGATATTTACCTTTTCAGAGCTGTAAATGGGTTCCAGGATTCATGAATCTCAGCGGTCTTCCACAGTTAGTTATTAAGTAACGATGCAAACCTGAGTGTGCTTCATGCCCTGGCTGTGCTAATCCTGTAGCTGGTGCCACTTATTTCAGTAACTCAAATGATAGGTGTCTCACTGGGGCCTTCAGAATGATTTCACCTGGTGTGATGAGTTTCAGTAGGATGTTGTGATTCATTTTTTATCACTTTCACTTTAGAAGTAGCAAATTACAAAGAAATGCTTATTTAAATAGGTATTACTAGGGTGGAAAAGTGGAGTAATTTTGAAAAGCCGAACTCCAAGTTGCCTGTACAGCCAGGACATGACCCAGTGTGTGTTGGTGGATTCACCAGAGTCCATGAGTCCAGGCTGCTATAGCCTCGTGTAGTCATTCAACAGACAGCTCGGAACAGTGGACCTTTCATCTTCTCCACAGACTTCTAGTTGTGGCCATAAGATAATTTTGATCTTGAAGTTAAGCTATAGTAAACTTTAGACCTATTAAAATGAGCAAGAAACACAAATATAATATGCTGTGAGAAAAGGAAATGGAAGACACTGCTCATGTTTTAGGTAGCTGCAGTAGCTGAAAATTTGTTAGTTAAATGTCCCCTGGACAGTTCCAGAAGGAGGTAGAACACAGTCTAAAATTCTGCACCCAGCATGTGAGCATGGGAGAAGCTACTTCAGTGATTTCACAGGGAATTCCCTTGCTACCCAACCATGCACTTTTTCCCATCTTTAGCCAACGTTACTGCTTCAGAGAAAATGAGAGAGACGTACAGAAACCAACTTGACAGGAAGGAAAACCTCAGGTAACTTGCAGAAACCCAGAGAGCTGATGAACTCAGCGTAAGTATGATGGAACAGTTTAGTGCCAGCCATCTAAAAGATGTTCCAGTTCTTCCTGTGCAATCTGAGCAGAGCTCTGCATCTACTAGACAGCAGTTTGCTAGGTTTCTTCATTGCTCCAGGGCAGGAATTAACTGCAGCCACCTTCACAGGCTTCAGGAAGCCTGTACAACCATGTCATTGTACATCTTGAGGAGGTGCTAGATTTTCTCACCATGTACCCAGGTCCCTGCAGGACAGAGAATTGAGCTGCTCTGTAGAGCCCGCATGACTCTATTCAGAAGAAGGTGCCTTGGTATTCTAAAACAGCAACGGACAGAGATGTTTGCCTTGGTATCCCAAGGTATTGCAACAACCATGAGCTTTAGGAGGAGTTGATAACAGCATCTGCTGTTATCAACTGCAGATATCAAAATGCACTGGCTTTTTACCTTCTACTTTATGTACTTCACCTGTATATGTAGTACGGACAGAACTGTTGCTTCAGTTGTCTTTGTGGCAAAAGCAAATTTTGTGCGTGTGTGTATGAAGTTAAAATAATTGGAAAATTTGTTTAAAAGGCATATACTGGGCTAGATATTATCGAGATTTGACTATCAGATCTAATGGAAGGCCAAGCAGGCCCAGCTAGAGAAGTGTGGCCCTAACTGCAGCAGCATGAAAGCTGGGAGGAAGAAAAAAAAAAAGTATCAGCATTCCTTAGGTGTCATGCTGTATGGCCTACTTGTCTGCATGTACAGGATGCTGTGTTTTTAAGAGGCGTAAATTTTGTACATGATTATATGCTTATACAGAAGAGCACACTTTCTAATTTATTCAGCTTTCTGTGCACAGACAGTTTGCAGTATTTAAGTAAACTAGTATGTTCATTGTGCTCATTGTTTCTTGCATAGGAACCGCATGTCAGTCATTCTGACTTTCAATTCCTCTTTGGCAGGTAAATTTACAACATTCTTTCTGTGTTTCTTTGCTCTCTTTTACACATTCAAACTAGAGGTTTCCTAAATACGACTTGTTTTGATACAAGTCATAGAAAATTATTTTGTGATTACAAACATTTTGAATGCAATTTGTTTAAGACCATAGTTCAAATTTATAAAGCTATCCTGGTATTCTGTATGACTCCATTAGAATTAAAAAATAATGAGCCGTTGGATGGAACAAACAGTCACAGTGTATGAAGACACATAAAGAAGTCACACACAATTACTGTTTTTTAACAGTCATATTTGCACATTTGAAAATGTAGTTCTTTAGACAGTTATTTAAACTGTGGTTTCTTTTTACCTTACAATTGTTCAAAGAGTTACTATTTCTAATAATATTATTATTAGAAATCTAATCTAATCTAATAATATTATTATTAGAAATCTATTATTCTAGAATTGTAATAGTGATGTCCTGAGCAGTTTTCCATTTCTGAAGTCTCAGGCTGTCACCAAAAAAAAAAAACCCCACAAAACGTAGTTCACAATGGTATGTGATTTTTTTTAAATGATGCTGCTCTTGTTTGCCATATGCTGAATACATTTTTTTAGGGGTGGAGGGGATAGGTATAAGAGAAGAGAGTAAATAAAACCCAAGAAATGTATTTCTTTATTGCAACTTACTCATTTCATTTTGCAGACAAACTTTATAGGTTTTCTTGTCAAAGAAGAAATGATAAAAACAATATAGAAATTGAAGACATATTTGAAGAGGTAAAACTTTAACTACCTTGCTGCTGAATAAAAAGACAGTAAATACCATGTCTGTGGAGCTTCCAGATGCTGGAGCTATGAATTATTACCAGTGAAGACAAGTGGATAGGAGTGGAAAAGCAAACAGAAGTCTATTGGAAGAGTGCAGACTAATACAACAAGGATTTTGAAAATAAATGCACTGGAGGCCCTAGTTTATTAGAAGAGATTAAGGAGTAGATAAATTTGTGGGAGCACATCTGCAAATAGTAACATTAATTAGACCTTGCTCGAAACTTTTATGATTTGTTTCAGACACTGAAAGTATTAGGAATATTTTTCCACATTACATCTGGTTTTATGAAATTCTTATTCTTATCTTTTTTTTAATATATGTGAGTGATAATATATGTGAGTGCACAGACCCTGGATTACTGTAAATAGCAGAGTTTATGCTCCAGATTCTCACATGCTCTTGCCTGGGATCTAGTCTGGAGCAAATCATAAAATCACAGCTGAAGAGAGTTTTGGTGCTCTCATATTAATCTTCCCTAAATCTCTCTGCATGTTGCAGAGGCAGTACAGGCTGCAATACAGTTACACTCTTTTTGTGGATGTCCCCTAAAAACTTCCAAGAACAAAACCATGCTTGAGCTCCACTGCTTGACTTGAAGTAGCTGGAGGTTATGGTCTCAGTGTGAAAACTCTGTTTATCCAGCACCCACACACACAGGGTCTAACTTTTCTAATTGCTTTCATAAACATCCCTATTTGCAAAATTCTCCTACCTTTTTTTTTTTAAGGAATAAGAGAAATATATTACACATTTCATCTCTCCCTCCAGAAAGACTTCCATTTACTGTAAACATCAGACAAATATGACAGCCTTCTTCCTGTAAAGAGGATGATGAATTCTGACTTCAGAGGGAAACACAGCTCAGCTACAGTCAGTGGCAAAACTCCAGGTGACTTGAACGGAACTAGGATTTGGCCCACAGTGTCCAACTGTCTCATTCATAACTAGCAAAAGACAGAATAAAACATGGAAATGCTTGTGTTTATACTTTGGATTTGTTCATCAACAAACTCTCTGTCAGGTCCTTAAAACCATCTGTGTTTTTTTTTTTTTTCATCTCAGGGAACTGGATTACTGCCACATTCACGTTTGAAAAAATCTAAGGCTTTCAGTGCAGTCCTGTACTGAAAAATGAGTATGTGAGAGTAGCACTTTGTACCTCAACAGATAGGTAGTCATGGGTTGCATTTCAGAAGCTAAAGTGTGTTCTCAGTATCTGTTACTGCTGCTTGCCCTGCAGAGCCTGTACAACATAGAATAAGTGCACATTCTGTCCATCCATCTGCACATATTTCCTTCCTCTTCTTTCTTCTTTCTTTCTTTCTTTCTATACAGCTATCAAACTTAGTCCTTTAGCCCCATGTAGCATTTCACAAACTCTTTTCAATCACATGAGATGATGACAAATAGATTGTACAATTTCACTGTAGCTCAAACCTGCCATAAGCACCTTGGAATCAAGGCAGTCAGAGGCCTGGGATGCAGTGGGTGGCGACTCTTTTCAGGCCTGCAGGGGTGTTTCAGAGTTAGGATGAAGAGTGGTAGCAAAGGCATCCTGGAGCTTGTATTTTGAGTGGTATGCAATCTTAAGTAGGCAGTAGTGGCTCTGGGCGAGCAAGACAGTGCATCTTGTTGGGCTAGAGGCGTAATTTCAAAGGAGAAACTAAGATTTCAGTCTGATCCCAGGAGCCCAAAAACTGGGCCACTAAACATGCCCTATAGCATTATGGACCTCTTACTTTTGATCTAGGTTGAAATTAAGGAGCTAGCAGCTGGGAGTTGCCTTTCATTAGCAAGCTGAACAGACTCCATCCCATCTGTATAGGATAACAGCTTGTTAACTTTATATATATTTAATATCGTAAAGGTTTGTGAGACGAATGTGAAAAATTTACTAAATTCTTTTCTTAGAAATCTTTGAATAGAAACCTGTACAATGAGTAATGTGACCAATGAAACTGTCATCTTAAAATGTCATTAGAGGTGCTCGCAAGGAATCCATTTTATGTTATCTCCCTATGTATATGTAAAAAGAAATAATGATTTTCCTGCAAAGAGTGCCTCTTGTCATGGGACCAGCAAGATAAATGCTTTACACAAACTAAGTTAAATAAAGAGCTTCCCACTCCTTCCTACTTTGCATCAGTGATATATCTCTTCCCCTGCAATTTCAGAGATTATTGGAGGGTGTTTTGCTTTTCACTGCATTTTTCTGTAATTGGCTTTCACAGTTTGGAGGTAAAATGAAAAAAGAAAAACAAAAACTTTGTCCCATGAGGACTGGTCCAATTGCCTCTGACATATACCAAGTGTGTATATGATGTTTTTCTAATAATCAGAGCGTGTAAAGAATGTATCATTTAAACTGTTTTAAACTTCACTGTGATCTTTGCTAGAAATACTGGAGAGCAGATATCAGATTAGAGAGGGAAAATATGGCAACAGATCGTTATTCTGGATGTTGAAATCTTGCAGATAGAGACGATATTTTTTTTTTTTTTTCCTAAACTTACTCTGGGAAAGGGATTTTTTTAGAGGAGCTGGAGAGGAAGTGACCTTAATGACATCTTGACAGTATTTGTCATAACATTTCTCTTTGCTTTTATGCTTTCTGCCTTCGCTGCTTTATATCCAAATCTTGTCTCCTCCTCCTTGAAACCAGTCCACTAAACTACTAACCATGCTGAGTCTTACTGTCAAGATATTGAAAAATGTATGTGTTCTAGGTATGGTGAATTTCCCTGTGCTTTTACTGTGCTTGTTACAGAATGAACAGGGTAGTAAATGTAACAAAGTGAAAATGGGGACTTAGTGACAATTGGCAGGCAATAGTACAAATGAATGGCAATTTGTGGCTAGAAGGAAACACTAAGGGAAAATGTGAAGGTAAGTGCTAGAAGGAAGCACAGCTGTGCAAGATAAAAGCTGTTATGCAAAAATATGGTAAATGTTGTTTACTTGATTTTCAGCGGGGCAGTAGAAAAGCCCGTGAATGGAGAATTCTCTTACAGATATTCTTCTTTCTAACACATATTCTCTTTACTTACTCGCTATTTGATCTTGTCTTCTGATAGCAACTGAGCTTCTCATCCTTGATGTTAATATGGCAGGAGCTGAGCCAAAAAATATATATTGGAAAAGCAATCCCCCACATAAACCTACAGATAATTTCTAGAGAGCCCTGTTAATAAGGAAAGCAAAACTGTTCAATTGTTCAATCAGTGAAAGCTGTAAGATCAGTTGAGGAATTAAAGAGAGAATTAAGAAGAGAGAGTGCAGGAGAAATGTCTTGAATGCAGGTCATAGCTTTAACCTAGCCACATTTCAATTTTAGATGGTAGTTTGAAATCCCTGAGGAAATGACTGGAAGACAGTCTGGTCTTTAAGCTAAGAGTATGGCATGGACAGCAGCAGCAACCAGAAGTGTTATGAATTGCTGATCTAAAGGGAGTAGAAGTGCACCTTAAGGGCTGAATCTAAGATCTCAGGTAGATTCATGAGTCAAAGAAACACATATAGTTTTGTTCAAAGAATATGGTTAGATCAGTGACTATAAGCATTACAGTTACATCAGCTATTTTCAGCAAGCTGGGTTAGTAGTCTTTCCCCTACCCCAGTGCTGGGTTATGATGGGTTGAGATGAGAAAACAAACTCTGTTTATGTTAAAATTAAATGAAAGAAAACACCTGTCATTTCAGTCATCCTTCTGTGTTTATGACTGGTGCTCAAATGCATTCTAAAAAGCATTTTGTGTTATTCCAAAAAAAATGGGGAAAAAACAAGATGTTGGATATTATCTTTATGCTTGCAATTAGACTGATTTGTGCGAGCTCCTGTAATATGATAGATATCAATTCACTGGTGTTTCTCAGAGGCTTTCTAATTTTAAAATGATCAGAACTCTTTTGAAGTTGTTTTAAAGTGTTTTAATAAATGCTTCAGCAAGAGAAAACAGACTTCTCTGTAGATATTTTTTCTTTCAGGTTTTGTGTAACAGAAAAAGCATTTATAGATCTTTTATGGATATTTTCATTTCTAGTATGATAGTTAATTTCTACGTTTCACTGAAGTTTTAAGATGTTTGAGTGAAAAATGCTGTTCATTTGAATAACTGGCTAGTTCTAGCATCATGGATTCATGAAAGACTTCAGTCTTTCACAGGTCTTTCATGCATGCATATATGCATGCAAAAAATACAGTACATATTAAATACAGGTTCTATTCAGAACATTACTTTCAATTTCTTAAGTATGCATGAAATTGTACGCTTTTCTATAAGTGGTTGTAATTTTTCGAACTTCATTCTATCAAAGCCTTTGTCCAAAAATAACTTGGAATTGTGAAGAAGTAAGCTAGGTATGCCAAATATTTTATCCAAATTTACGTCGCTATGAGCAGATGAAAGTGTAAATTCTGTGCTTTGAGAAAAGAAAACAATTAAATTGTTTAAAATTAATCCACATATTTTCAGGGTGCTTTAAACCTCTTTTTGACCAACTCCATACTGAACCCTTCTCTCTCTTTTATAAGAATGTATGAGCAAGAGAAGACATTTTTTAGGATTTGCAGACCTAAAAATTTGAAATGTCTTTTTTTTTGTGTACTAGTAATTGTTGTGTTTCACTTGCAAAGAAACTATATAAAATTCAAATAAACCATAATGCACTAAAGACATGTGTCTTTGAACAGTTCCAAGTTCACTTTTAGAAGTGAAACTATGATACAGATTTCTGAAAATTATTTGGCTGATTTTATTTGAAGTACATGAAAGCGTTTTAAGATTTTGCTAATTACATAGATACAAATCCTAGTGGGGATAGGATATATATTTAGAGAGAGATCCTGATTTAGGCACCAGACTAAATGCTCATTTTGGTAGAACTGCTGTTGTGTAAATGTATATTTCTTCATAGTCAAGAATAGACCTTTATAAAGAAGGCTTGTGTTCAGCCAATAAATGCTTGGAATCGTAGAAATAATTCATATTTTCTTTCTGAATATGACCACTGTCGAAGATCCTTGCACCTTTCATATATGTTTGTACAGTCCAGTTGTCTGGACTGTTACAAAGGAACAACTGTCTGTTCCTATTGCTGATGAAGTGAACTCTGGATTGATACAGGAAGTTTAGCCAAGTGTCACTGCATGAAGGAGAATCTCTGATGGCAAGGGGTGGTCAGGAAGCACATCCTACTATGCGCAGTGAAAGCCAACCCTTGACAGATCAGTCCAGTGCTGTTATGAAATCCATACTGAGATAGCCAGGAAGTTGGTTGTGGTATGGAAGTGGGAATAGTGGGATAGCTTTCCCATTAAAAGGTGAGGAGTTTTGATTCCTTTTAACCATACATTTGAAAGACTCCTGATGTCAAAAGTATGTAGGTAAGCATTACAGGGTCAGGGATGAGCGGGACGATAGGATGTACTCACAAATTATGAAGAAGAAAATGTATATGCTTTCAGGTGCTTTTCAGATACTGAAATTTTGGTGCCCTTTGAGCTTTCTAGTGATCTCATATATCATGTCTTTTGAGTACTTTCTTTTGAATTCTGCCAGAATGTTGTGGGAATCTTACTCTACCTACATGATTTTAACAGCATTTTTGATATATCACTCTCTATTTTTTGCTTTCCATTGCTTGAAGTGGCTCCTTAGAACCTTCTAAGTAGTGTACTTCATACTGTCATTTTTCTTTCTCCATTGATTTGTTTCCAGTGGAGCCAGAACTTCAGCCTGAGATAATAATTGATGCAGCCAACAAAGTTCATGAAGCTCTGCGAGTATGGTTTAACTTATGTCCTTCTCTGACTTGATAGATCTTCAGAAATGGAAGTCCACATGCTGTAGCCATGACTTAAAGGGCAGTTGTTTGCCTCAGATTTTATTTTATTGTTTGCTGGCAGTAGAGTGATCATTTCTCTCCTTGATGTCTCTTCAGTAGGTACTTAATCTTGGGAATGCATTTCCAATCAGACAATGAGTCAAATAATAGGTTAAGTAGCTCAGATTTAGTGGGAAAAAAAGCTTGTGCATTCTCTTTAGTGCCTCATATTAAGCTAATTTATCCTCCTTGAGTAACTTCTCATCCTGACTAGTTCTTATGTACTATGGATTCCATATCTTTATCCAAACGCAAAAAGCCTAAGTGATTTCTTGAGGATAAAAAATTGCTACTGCGTGTAATCTTAACCGTACAGGATTTACTACTTCTCACCAGGAAATATTTTCTCAAAGCTGATGGATATTAAACATATACAAAGGGATAAACCAAAATAAAATCAAATTTAGCTGCGGGGAAAAGGATAGCAACATTCTTCATTTCACTGAATAGGATGCATCTAAATGCATAGTACTTTATAAAATCTTAGGTTTTTTGACTGGATTTTAACTTCAAATGTTGCTTGCACTTGAATAATTTCCCTTCTTTTTTACATTCAGCAGTCCTGTTTCTGCACAGACCTAAGACAGTGAACAAGTGTGCTTGCAATGTGTAGTATAGTCCTCCTTGAGTATGTATTTTATGTGCAAGAAGAGCTGTACTAGGTCATACAAATGGTCCACGTCCTTCAGTATCCTCTGAAGGACTCTTTTAATGGGCATAAGCTGTTTTTTTGTGAGAAGTAAGATAGGTACAAGCCTGTATTAATACCTCCCTCTGCTCTGCCAGCATCTAGTACCTTCAGGACAGTGACTTCCTGGGCCGTGTTGGTTATTACACTTCGTAATCTCCAGTCAAATTCTCTTCTGGTAACTTGTCCCATTTCCTCTTGAATCACAGTAAATTGTGTACATCCCACAGTATCCTTTGGCAAGGATATTCACAAATCTGTTACATAGTGTGTTTCTAACTACTTCCTTTTGTTTATGGTGAACGTGATCCCTACTGGCTTCATTTGATTCCTGCTAGTTCTTGCAGAGAAGAGATGGTGGACTTCATGCAATATTCATGGTGCAGCAATCTCAAGTTTATATAATTGCACACAATGTTTCTAGTTTCCTGCTTTGTTCCATTCCTAGTAATTTGTAGCATTTAATTAATTGACTTTTTTGCTGGGCACTGAGCTGTTGTTATGAGCTATCATGACCTTAAGATCTCAGATCAGGACAACAGTGGTCAGCGTAGTCCATTATTTTATGTGTGAAGCTAGGATCGTTTTTGGCATGTACGTCATGAATATACTAGAGCTGTTGGAATTGGAGTCCCTGGTAGATATTCTGTAGATTTGTCCAGATTACCAAAATAAGTTTGATTTTGGAGCTAACTAGTGCATTTTATCTGTTTCTATCCATCACTTTAGGATATTGGGAAATGAAGGCATTTAACTTAGAATTGTTAGGATTCCCTGCAGGTAAAAGATGTTAACTTGTATCTACATGAAGGGTAAAATCAAGCTCAAATCCTTCCTTGAAGGCAAAACAAGTTATCTAGTGCTGACCTGTTCTGAGCTACCTGTCTGCATCTCAAAACATCTTTTGTGGCTGAGCATCTTCTATAAATCTCCAAGGGTTGCTTTAGGGTTCTTCCAGGTACCATGCACTGGATTTTTCATTGGCTATCCTTTCAGATTCAAAGTAGAAAAAACCCTACTTCTTGTGTGTTTGTTTGTTTGTTTGTTTGTTTTGTTTTTGTTTTTAACCGACTTTGACCTTAGTTCTCATTTATTCAAAAGCCATGTTGTACTATTCACCCAGTGTAATGAGGAATTGGAATAAGCGTAAATGGAATTTAAAGACCATTTTTGCTACCATTATTGTTTAAAGTATTCTTGGTAGAAGTGGTAATCAGAGTCCTCATTTTGGACATAAAAATAATTATTTTATCCAGGCTGAAAAACAAAAAGCACAAAGTGTAATTGTATTCCTAAGCATTATCTGGGACTAGTTCTAAATGAAGATTGCATTACCATAAAAGAAAAACACTTTTATTCATTTATCTAGTGTTTACTTTTTTGTTAGCTGTCTCATTAGAAATTATGTGAACTGAGCATTAAAATCTTCTTTCTCTTTTAGCACAGGCTGTTTCACTTTTCCACTTTTTATTTTGACTATATCTCAGATACAAGTGTCCATTACTATGAAGTACCTGGTCACATCTGAAAGTAATTTTCAAGCCCTTGAACTATGCCAGATCTTCTCTTTTATTAGCTGTATTCAGATTTTCCATTCTGATTTTACCTTCATCATATTTGTTCATGACATCCATTCAAACAAAAAATACATGATGGTGTTACTCAGTGAACAGCTGGGTTGTCTTTTATAATGAAGTTTGCTTTAAAACAAAAAGAGGATAAAAAAAGGTGTATTAATCCTTCCTCTCCCTGCTGAAAAGAAATAAAACAAGAGACCGCGGAGCATACTCCTCTCATATGTGGGATCATAGGCCCCCATGTATGCCCTGCATCTTATTTGGTTCATTAGTGTTAACCATCTGAGAGCAGAAGTAAAAAAAATTTACTTCTGCTCTCAGAGCTATTTGCATTTTTTATATTTAATAGTCCAACTTTTAGTTGAATTTTTTTGATGTATATGGAAAGAAAGATGAAAATTGCATAGAAGCAGGCACTGAAAAACAGTTATTTCTCCTCCTATGGAAGTAGCCTGGCGTCTTCTGTGCTTCAAATGGCCATGCCTCTGTTTTCCACGATATGGTAGCAGTTTATGAGCAGGAATGACAAATCCTCTGTCTGAGTCTAGAATAATCTGCAGGCCATGGCACTTTGTGGAGATGTGCACTGAGAAGCCATCTCATGTTATGTGGGCACTATAACCACTGAACGCCAGGTCCTGGTGTGGCCTCTCCTGACTGAATTGCTTAACTGGCAAATTGCAGAAGAGTTTCATAGTCTATGCAGCTCTTTCTGTCACTTCCCATCCTCTCTATGGGTTTGGACTCTATTCTGCTCTGAAAGCCGAGCATCACAGCCAACATCCTTTTGTGCATCAATCTGCAGCTCCATTTCATGTTCCGAAAGCAGAGAAATGTGATCTGAGGCCATTTCAAGGCCTTCTTGCCATGTCATGCTTAGTATTATGTGGCTACAGTTGTGATGAGTATTTTTGCTAACTTAGGTCATCTCTTGAATCCTTCAAGCAGGTAATAATAGGCAATCTATATTCTGTAGATTCATCATAGATTTTTATTTTTTTTTAATTATTAGGGATGAGAAAATATGCAAAAGTGAATTCTGCTTGTACAGAAGGTGTCTTGTCTTGGAAGCTTTTCCAACTCCTTTATTGTCTACAAGGACAACTCGTTAATTCAAATTTCCAGGAATGAAAAATAATCTGAAGCCTTTTATTATGCATGATAAAAACTTCAGCAAAGCATGTATTTCTCACCACCCTGCCTGGCTGTTTTTCCTGTGGTACTGTCTTTCGTGAGGGAGTGCTATTCTGTAGAGGTGGAGTGGATATGTTTTCATTTGAAAATGCCCACCCTAGTCACAGAATTTCCCTCCAAGGAAGTAGAGGGTCTGGTGGAAGCTATCTAAGTTTCTATACAAAATTTTCTCATGTCATTTCACACAAAATGCACAGTTACGTCAGATAAGTAACAGCAAGAACCTGTTCCACGGTTGATAAAAACATGGAACCATGCAGCTTATCCAGTTTCCTTTCCTAGCTGATATGGTGAAGACTGGGTTCACTGCTTCCTCCATTTCTGTCTTCAGAACAGTGTGTGTTATACCTCCCTGGGCAGTCATCCTCGATAAAAAAGACAGTGAAACATGATTCATTTCTGACAATGCCTTAAGGCTGAACCAGTCATTCTAAATGCACAGAAGGTATCTGATTTACTTTACTTTCTTAGTATTTTATACTCCCAACTTGGGAATCACTAACATTTGCCTTCAAATGTTATACATAGATGAGTTTATTTTAGATATTTTTTAAAAGTACCATGGAGTCTATATTATCTACATTGGGTAGCTGCATAATACTCTAATTCTGAATGCCATGAACACTGTAAAAACAGAGTATAGGGTTTTATCCACTTTCTTACCATTTTAACTGCAGTTAAACTGTTAACTACAGTTAACTACAGTTAAATAGTATTACTATGTATTACTGGAAGATTCAAAACCATTTCACCTTGGAAAACCCTCTTCTATGGATAGCTGAATTTTAATCACTAAAATATTTAAAATTATATATCCTTTTCATTACAATTCCCTTGATAATTGTGGTTTATCACTGGGGTAACATTCTTAACCATATAAGTTAGTTAAATCACAGTGCATGGCTTACTCCTCTAGGTTGATTACCTTTCCTAGAGGAAGTCACAAAAAACATGCAGAGCATGAAGTTAGACCTACAGTATTATAAAACAGAAGATCCTATCTCTAGCCTGCTGATAAAGCAATTCCTCAACATGCTTCCGGGCATGGTCTGTTATGAAGAGGGCCTGGTGAACAATTCTCTAGCAGCTAGCTAGATGGTGCTGGTGTCAGGACCACATGTTTTCCCTATCGTGCAGCAGAGATGTGCAGAAAACATATGATGGGCTGCTTCTGGCATATGAACTTACTTTATATGGCAGCAGTTAAATCAGTCTTTGCATAGCTGCTGTCTGTACTGCTGTCTGCTCAATATGTCCTCTCAATATGGTTCTTCATGCAATTGCTGGAAATTTTAGTAAAGGGATTCCACCTTTTTTATTTAATAATAGGATGCATGAAGTAATGTTTCTTTTCTTTACCTGTTCCACAATAGTATTATTTTTATTCAGTCTTTGATAGGAAAACAGTCTGTCTTTGTAACATAAATCATTGTCTATCATGTTTGCTTGATTTAGATCAGATCGGTTTTCAAATCCTTTGAGTTTACCTTGATCAATATTTTATCATCAATCTCCTGAAAATGAAATAATGATCATGCAAGTCTTTGATTGTATGTGTAAACCTATTTAATATATTGACATTTCCTTTACCTTCAAGTGACATCTGTACTGTCACATACAGGTTCCCTGTGAGCAGCACGTAAGAACCCAACAAGAGTTAATAGCGAAAGGTAGTAATACAGAAATGGGATTCAGAAGGGAACTGCGGATAAATAATGTTTCTTTGTCTCCTGTACACTTTTCCTTGTGGCAGGATGGTGTCTAAAGTGTCTTTAACTTCTGTATTGAACAACCTCCAAAAATCTTATTTCATTACACATTGAGCCATATGTTGATTTCTAAGGGATATTCCTTTCAAGGTTACACTAGAATACAAGTTAGCTGGCTTAATATAAAACAGAATTATTTTTTCTGAACCACATGCTTCAGTTTTCCCAGCATAGACACATACAGGCAGCAGCTTTGAACCTGTTGAAACCATGTGTGTGCATAAAATATATTTCTCGGAATAAACAGTTACAGAACTAAGTTTTTATTTTTTATTAGAAAATAAAACACCTTCAGCATCAGGAAATGGTCATTTTGATCATTTGAACCAGAAATTATATTGTGCATGTATCAGAAGTATCAGAATGTTCAGCTGCCTGAGGCAGTAAGAAAATGCTAAATACTTGACTGCATTTTATCCTGTTTTTAAGATATTTTCTTTTCACGCTTTATTTTGTGCATCAATTAAGTGATACACACTTTATTGTATCATAATACAAAATATTTGGAAAAGAGTTTGAAAATGTTGCAATGTTTTGTTGGAGATTGTTGAACTGTTAATGACAATTACTAGTATGTTTATTTCTGAAATGTTTTTCTGGAAATCATTGACTTGTTAATGATAATTGCTAATTTTGATTTCTGATTTGTGCAGATTAATAACCCTATTCCAATGCACAGTGCAAGACAGCTTTGTATTGATGAGAATTAATTTTGATCTTCGCTATATCTTTGCTAGGCTTTGCTTCCTGGTGTTTAGAAAACAACCCATTAAGATGCCTGCTGGATGCAAAGAGAGGTTTTCTATTGAAGTACAGATTTTAAGTTAATTTCTCTAAAGCGGTAGTGCATAAAGTGATCCAAGTTACTTTTGTAGAGAAATGTGTGCACTTTGTAAGCCTTTCTATAAAAATTGACCCAGTTGTAGGTAAAATTAAAAAATGTCTCCATGCTTAACTTTAATCTGGTCCAGTTTTGATGAAATACTGTCAGCAATTTTTCATTCTAAAATAATTTCCTAGATGCGTTATTTATTTTTTTTTAATTAAAATGAGGCCTAAATGTAGGCATACAATTTTGCAATGCCTGTTTGTCATCGAGTTTCTGTCTGCTAGTGTTACAACTAACAGTGACATTCAGTTGCAATCAAAGGAAGTGAAGGAGAAGATGAACCTATCATCTGTTACTTGGTATAGGCTCACGTTGCATGTATTATTTAGAAATAGATTACTCTTTGCATTCAATAGTTTTCCATTCTAATTTATGGGAGAGTTTTGCAAAACAAGTGGGGAAAAGGGAGAAAATTAGAAAATCAATTGTTCAATTACGATGCTGGCTGGAAGAATTAGAATTGTATTGTAGCTGAAATTACTCTTCATTTCATTTTTTTCTAAAAAGGTTAGTAAGGCTTAAAATCCACCTTTCCTTTAAAACTAAACCATTTTTAAACATTTTTCTCTATTCTTACACAATAGTATTTTTCTTCTGTGTTGTACTAGCTTTGTCAGAGCATGTTTATGTATTTTGCCATAATTTTTTCTACAGTTTTTTGTGGTGTTACATAGTTTGGGATATGACCTACCTACATATGCTTTTCCACATATGTCCCATCTTATATTCAATTATTAGCTTTGAAAATAGGAAAGATGTCATTTTAGCAAGCCCAGTAACTACACCTTGCTTAACCTTAGTGTTCAGTGAGTTCTACCAGAGCTGAGCTCAGAGGAATTGCTCCCCTAGTTGCCATGTGGCCCAGCCACATTTGGCCTTCAGGTTGACGCACTGGAGCGAGGAGCTGTGACCACTGTGTCAACTCCAGACTGTGCTTCTCTGCTTCTGCTTTTGGGGTGGTGTGTGTGTGTGTATGTATATGTGTGTGCTGTTCTGAGCATCAGACAGGGCCGTGGAGGGCTGAGCTAGTCTTGATCTGCACTGGTATATTACTGAGCATTACTGATGCCCGTAGTTTGGATTACCTGCACAGTGCTGATATGAACTCTCTGAACATCCAGATATGGTCATTATTTAGGACTAAATTCATAAAACTCTTTCTACTTGGAGTTAATTTTCCATGTTTTTCAGCTTAACATGGAATTGACAGTCCACAGCATCAAACTGGGTCACTGGTCACAGAATAGAAATATACTTGATGTAGTAGCATTAAAATATGTAGCCTTTTTTTTTCCTTTGTTCCCAACAGTAGCAGTGTTAGAAATAGCCAGAACTGAGAAGAGGAGTATTTCCCTGACTTAAAATATCTGCCTGCTTTCAAGTTTGAAGTGTTATAGTAAGCTTTTGTCAAAACGCATCAGTAAGGGTGGAAAATATGAAGCAGCAAACAACACATTAGGATGCAAGAATGGCCCTGCCGTTCCAGACCAAAGGTCCACCTAGCCCAGGACCTCATCCCAGGCAGTGCCAGCAGCAGACAGCTCAGAAGAGTTTCAGACAAGGCAGATGTGCAGCTACAGCTCCCCAGATTTCTCCCAGGCTCTCATGATTTGCAGCTCAGGGATGATTTGCTGAAACAGAGTGTGTATCTTTGTGTTTGACTGCCTTTCATCGTGCTCTACAAGCTAGCTCGCAGGTGTATTAGGACACAGTTGGCCACTGAACCTGGTCCATCAAAGTGAGGGACAATCCACATGCATTAACAAACTGCTGCTTGTTAATATGGATTTGAAGGGTCATACTCATGTTGTAATTTAAAGCTTTAGAAAGTGTTGATGTCCATCCACTAGCAGGATTCCTTGAATTCCTTGAATCCTAACCATTATACTGTGCATTCATTTCTTCTTAATCAGGTTCTGGCCATTTGTTGCTTTTCACTATTTCAGAGATCGTTTTTCTCACATTTCCTTGACTGAAGGGTCTGGCATGCTGTAACTCATCACTCAGCCACATCATTTTCATGATGTCACATCTATAAATTACAATGTTTTCTTTATTTTTTTAATATTTTTGATGTTGGCCTGCAGTATCTGATGCATAGCAGCTTAATACGTTGACAGAAAATACTTAAAGGCAGTGTTTAGTAAAGAGTTGCTTTGACAGCAATTTTAAAAGGGAAGAAAAAGCAGCTCTTGTGGCATGATAAAGGACATTCAGGAGGAAGAAGAGAAAGGAGAAAGAGGAGGGAAAGGGACGAAAAAGCAGTTATTGCTCACCGAGGGAGACAAAAAATCAATTGATAGGAAAGCCAGCAGAAGTAGTAATTATTCACAGAACTACAGGATTCGTAGTTCTCCTCACAGAGGGTTGAATCAGGGAAGAATAATATATGAAAGAAGGAAATGGTAAATGAATTTTAAAGAAAGGACTGAAATATCATACATGAGAAAATTCCTAGGTTTGGAAATCTGTTTTACAAAGAGAAGAGAAAATGGTAGCTTTTGTTCTTTCTTGCATTACCCTGATTGATGGGTTTATTTTATCTAGTCTTTTAGATGTGTTTTATTTGTCTGTTTATTTTCATCTATCTGTAGATGACATTTTGAAATAATAAGGGTAAATGTTCCATTATGTGCAATTGTCACCACATATATATATAATCCTGAATATTATCGAGAAATGTTTTTTTTTTTTTTAGCAGTACCAATTATGCTGCATTGAGCAGCTCCACAGAGAAAACAGAATTGTAAATTGTATACAAGCTAAACAACAGAGACAGAGCCAAAATCCAGGTAGGCAGTTAGGGTCAAGGAGACACTATTGGGATTGGAAAACATTTGAGCCAAGAAATCACAGGCTTCCTTTGAAGCCTTTTATAAATCACACTACATGTATCCATACATGTATCCATACTACATGTATCGTTGCTTTTTTATTGTTTTTGTGGGTTTTTTTCAGGTAGCACCTCATATCTCATTTTCCACTATTCTTGTCAGAAAACTGTGGATCTGTAAATCACCCTCCTTTTCAATGTATAATGCTCCCTCTGAAAGCCTGAATGTACTGGGGAGCACTGCAGCTTCCCATCGCTCGCAGGCCTCTTTATTGCTGGAAAGCTGCACTGTTGCACAGTATGCAGGACTATGAAGCTTTGGCTGGAACTTCCAGTGTGAATAAATCAGGAAACAGGAAAAATCTGCTCTTATTTGAAAACTTCTGAGTGCTCAAGAAGTGAAAAAAAGATTATATAAAAATTGGGAGAATACTAATGTGATCTCTTATATGAAAATTGGCAGTATACTACGTGATTTATATTTGATGAATATCTTGATGCAGATAGTTTCAAATGGTCATTATCCTTAATGTAATACTTCTATTTAGTCTATACTTAAGAAAGCTAGGAAAGTTAGCGTTGCATTTGCACTCATACCTGATGTACAATCCTTCACACGTACCAAAGCCTCCAGAATAAAGAGACTAAAAAGTATAGAAAGGACTTGGCTGATTCATTTTGAAAAGCTTCTTCACACTCTTCAGACTGATGGAACAACTGAGCCTTCATGGATGTGATGATTGTGAGAAAGCTGAATAAACATCCTAGAACAAGTTTATAAATTGCCTGAAGAGAATGCATTCAAGAAGAAATATTGAGGATTGCCTGAAGGGGGAAGTAAGAGCATTTTTCCCTAGTTCAAGTTACTAGGAAGCCATCACGTAACTGGTGGATCAAATACCAGCTAAACAGAGGTGTCTTGTTAACTTGTGTTCAGGTCCTGAGTACAGAAGGACTTTTTTAGAGCTTATAAGTCATATGCTAAATTTCACAGCAGGCATCTAATAAAGTAGTGCAGCTGGTAAAATCTCATCATAGAAGACCAAATAAAATGGCAGTATGTTTTCACTGAAGGAGGTAGGGGCTTCAAGGCTGCGCCATACACATGTTCACTTTCTAATACAACAAATTAAATTGTAAGGAGGAAAGCTAATTGTACGTGAGCTTGATTTTAGCAGGATTCCACTGAGAAAATGTGCTGCTGTAGATTTCAAATTAGACTGATTTGACTTGCTAGAATCTGTCTTTTCAGATTATGTGGAGATGTGCTTCTGAGACTGAGCAGCCTTGCTCAGGCGTAAGAGGCAAAAAAAAAAAACCCAAAATAAAAAACAAACAGGAAAGAAAAACCCCACAATATTACAAGAGTTACATTCAGTGCTTCAAGCTAGGGAATGGGAAGTTTTGCCTTCAGAATTTACATCCTGATCTGCACTTTTCATGCAGTGCACTCGTCTCCTCGATGGAGCCAGGGCTGGAGCAGATGAGTGTGTGTGTGTGTGTGTGTGTGTAAACTCTTGTTCTCCCACTAAGGTGTTGGTCTTTTTGAAAGAAACGGATTAATTTTTGCATCATGAGAAAGCAATATCTGTGCTGAATGTAATAATATGTAGTAATAAGAAGGGTCTGCTAGGAAAGGAAATTCATGTCTCCTGTCCATAGTCAGAGTGCAATTATAAGAGCTGCAAGTTTATCAGCCACATTTCAGAACAGCTTCTTTGGATGTGAATTCATGGGTATTCTTCTAGAAACCAAAGCTCAAAATATGTCATCCTGTAAAGAAAAAAACTGCATCGGGGCTCAGAAATCTCTGTGATGACCCCTGTGATGTCGAGGTTTGCCCAAGAGGAGAAGACTTGAAAGAAGAAAAGTTTGTTATGTCTCTGCTTAGTGGATTCCAGGAGACTTGGTGAGATTGAGGCCCCTGTAAAGAATTCTCTGACTTGAGTGTAACTCCTCTTACTCCTGAAGAACTCAGTTGTGATGACTGAGACTGAATTTTGCACTGAAAATCAGATGCTTTATAGGCTGGATTGGACTTTAAGAAAATGAATTGCCTAAGGCTGCTTACTTTCAAATATGACTTTCACAGGTGCCAATTTTCCTTAAAGGGATAAAAGTTGGTATCTAAATTGGCTGTGTTTAGCTAACAGTGCTACTGCAGAACTATTGAAGAACTACTGCAAAATCACTTCCTGCAAAGCTACTCAGCGTCAGGCTTGTGAGAGATTTAGATAACACTTGAACAAAAATATGAATTGTATATTAGCTCAGCAATGTTTTTATTGTAAAATAGTAAAACACATGCTCTTAATAATTAAATTGAAAATATATTTTAATGTCACACCCATTGTCAAAACATCAGCAGTGTTCTCTGACAATGGGACAACTCTATAAGTATGATTGAGGAAATAGGTTCCCAAATGCTTCTCCATATTGAGTGGCTCCAGTTGGCTGCTGATGCCAGCCAGCTGCCCACTTCTTTCATCTTTCAAACAAGCATATTTTTTCTTTTTACCAAGCTTGAGGTGTGCAGTCTGCTTCAATATTTGTATGTGCTTTGCATGTTTCTTGGTGTTTAAGTTTTGTCTATAGACTAAATGGTATAGAATTGGACTCTAGCAACAACAGGTTACAGGCAAAATGTCAAGAAGAGCAGCAACACCATTAGAAAATGTGCAAGTCTTTGGAAGTGGCATCTGCATCCTATGATAATGGTATATACTGTGAGTTGCTGATCTTTAAGAAAAAAGAGTTTTCGTGATTTAAAGCTCGGATGAGGTCAACTCTGTGTCTTACTGCTGTAAGGTCCCCAAACTGACCAGGAGGTTCTTTAGGAACGTTAGGAACATTTGTGATATGAACAGGTAAAAATGTAGTTCTTTCTCAAGAGAAGTATGTTTAATATCCTTTTTACATCCAGCAGATACAGTCTGTGCTGGGACCATTTAACACCCAATCAGAAGCAAAAATAGGAAAATACTTTTAATTAATACAGTGAAGCCTGTAGCATCTTCAGTTGCGGCTGCCTTGCATTTAGGTGGGAGAAGCTTTTCTTAGTCGTCATGGCCTTCATGTATAACTTTCCTGAGTTTGTCCAAGGTGACAGAGGATGCTGTGAAATATTTTTGGAGAATCATCATAAAATGCATTAACAAATATATATAAATATTTATATACTTATATAGATATATAGTATATTGTTTATTTATATAAGTTGGTCTATTTTGGGCATATATTTATATGGATACACATTTATATATATGTGTGTGTGTGCATGTATGTGTAGATGCATATATGTATAAATACATACCTATATAAACCTGGGGTTTTGGACAAACTGATGACCAGCAAGGTCTTCCACATCAGCTGTGTGTGCGTGCATGTACGTATATAAGTTTATCCTTAGACATCCATAGAAACTTTTTTATTTGGTGCTCTGCTTATTTCTGAGACTCTTTGGAGAGTCAAATTCACACAAATCCATTACAGTTCTAGATGCTTTCAAATCATCTCAAATCTCACCATTGTTAGAGGTTTCTTCTGTCAAGCCTGAACTATTGGCTTCATCAATTGCAGGTGAAAAGGGATTTTTCATCTTCTCAAGCAATTTTGCTATCAAGCGTAGTTTGACAGTTCCATTCAGGATGCTGATAGCTTTTCTTCTAGTGTTCAGATTGTGGTCCCTCAGGGAACACCCAGAGAAGTACAGTAATTGCAACTTCTCTGTTGCTTTCCTCACCTCTCAGATTGAAGCAGAGATTATCTGACATAAGTCTTACCCAGTTGCCAGGGGACATATTTGTCTTCCAGGTTCTCTGGTCGCTGCTATTGGCACATAGGCACGTGGATCAGTTTCCTGGCAGTGAGTCAGGCTGTATCGATTCAGCACAAAGCAATATTGTGTGTATGTGCCCAGGTTAGTGTAGGTACTGGAAACCTTATAGTTATGTCAGCATACTTCTCCTGCTTCATACTTTATCCTGCTTCTTAGCCACGATTTCTACCTTAGGTGGCATATTAAACTGCCTGTATTATGTGATGGGCCCAGTTTAGGTAGTAGAGAATTAGTCCTTATGTCAACATCAAACTGCATCATACTCAGTAGTCATGTTCTCTACTCTTGAGTAACTTTTGTGAGGGAGAACTGTATATTTAGCATTTCTTATTAAGATGATCTTAGGCTGTTTCTTCCCATCTGCCTGCTTGGAGGTGGACATATATCTGCAAGTCACTGAATACTTTTGAGCTTGAAGGTTTTGTCTCATTGAGATGTCACATGAATTGCCAAATAATATATTTGGCTTTCATTTTTCTTTTCCCTCAAGTATACTAGATGGTTTTGACTGTTGTTTTCCATCCTGGCAGTGAGTGTGTTTAATAAGGGCGCTTACACAAGAAGTTGTTTAGGTCTGTTAATATCTGCTGCTTTCTCAGGTCAGAGGTTCCATGTTATGTTAAATTACTGCTTCCCCCTGTCTGGCTAGGAGCTTTTAACTGCAAATATAAGCTAGCAAGGTCAATGATAATTTCATCCCCCGCACTGTCTTTTAATCCTGAACTCCTTTTCATCATATGTTCCTAGACATAACACATGGGAAGTAATATATTTGAGGGACCCAAAATGATGTCCTTTCATGAATGTGATACTTTTATCTGGAGATTAATGTTATGCACTTCCTGAAGAATCCTGCAGAATATTTAGCTTGCCAAATTAATATCAGAGATTTTCCTATTAACGGTTTCACATGTGAAAAGCATTACTTTCTCTCCTAGCAGTTCTATTAATGGCATTTGTTCTGGGATTTTTGTACTATATTAAATCTCTCAAACCTGTCCTTCAGTGTCAGCTGATGGTAGTAATTTTACTGCTGTGACTCAATTCTGAATTGCTTTTCCTGCTACAGTCACAGAAATCTGTGATATTAGGAACATTCCTAGAAAACTACTTTTCAGCTTTCTTCTCTTTTCCTTTTGCCATTCGACACTTACTGAGGTGATTGGATATGCTCTTAAATTAGGAATATTAGATCCAATATGACTGTGAAACAGTTATAATATATCTTGGTCTTGGTACTATATGCTTGGTCAAGACAACAAAGGTTTGCCAGGACGGTGTGCCGAACAGCCTGGATGAAGCTGTGGTGAAGCTGTGGTGAAGCTGGAAGCAGAGAGGACAGAGGAGGAGCAAGAGAGGAGGGTTTAGAGGGGGAAACCCAACCTGAAGAGGCTCCAAGGTTGTTAATAAGAGGAAATAATAATCAACTGTTCCATGCATTTCTATTACTACTGAGTTGGTTTCTCTGCCACTGAGAGATTGGTAAATTTAACAGTCCCAGGGAAAGAAAAACCATTGAGGGTTATGATAAGATGACTTTACAGCATCTTGACAATTTAAAGCACTCCAAGATTGATGGGAACATCATTCCTGTTCATTCACTACACTGTTCCACCCTTGCAGAGCATTTGGAAATGAATTCAGTGTGACTTAAAATCACGAACACTGTCCCATGCCCCAAACTGGCATCCAAATGGTTTCTGTGTAATGTGAACTAGAATGAATATAGGGTCATGTATCTACTCCCAACCAGTTGACTGGGGGAAAGTAGAGGCTCTTTTTTTTCCTGTTTTTCTCCCTCCCCACTCTGATCCCCGAGGACTGCAACACTGAATAATTAGCAAAACCAGCACTACAGCAAAACACTGTGGCCTTCCAGAATCCTGGATCCGTTCTTTTCATTCTGACAAAGCCTACTGCCAGTGCTGCTTTGAGAAAATACGCTTGCTAAATTCTGGATGCTTCTCAC
Source organism: Crypturellus undulatus (assembly GCA_013389825.1). Classification (NCBI taxonomy): domain Eukaryota; kingdom Metazoa; phylum Chordata; class Aves; order Tinamiformes; family Tinamidae; genus Crypturellus; species Crypturellus undulatus. The sequence continues at coordinate 209,518 of VWPW01020731.1, forward strand.
TATGGGACTGACTTATAGCTTCTATTAATAATCATCTTTCTAGTTAAATTAAATGAAGAGATGTGTAGTATGTGCATCATGAGACTTACACAGCGTTGCAGTGCAAGTTTTGCAAATACGTATTTCCTGATAACTTCTAGCTGCAAAAGTGGATCAGCTGATTAGGATAAGAGATGAAAAATAAATGGGAGAGTGAGGAGGGGTGGATTTTGTTGCCAACGTTTCAAAGCCTGAAACTTAACAATAAAGCTTGCTATGCTACCGCTGCTGTTTCTTGCTGCTTACTGGCTTAGATGCCAGGCCTACCACAAATGGAAAGGCCTGCTAGTTACTTGGAGGGTCGGTCTTTACAGTCCACTTCTGGGTAACTGGTTCTCTGTGGAATTTGAAGCTCTGACCTCCTTTGGCTTCTGGTGAAAGAGAAGGCATGGTTTTCTGCTTCCTTTACTCGCTTAAGAATCTGGTAGCTGCCCTGATGGAGGGCAGAAGTCTTTCCTACTCACTTATTTCTTCGGGCCCACATTTTTGGATATATATCCAGGTCTCTGTTTCACTTTATTCTGTGCTAGTAAATTTGGCACCCACATAGAACGTCCTTAAATGTTCTACATTTTGATTGCTAGGCATTTCAGAACTGCCAGTCAGGAATCTAATCTGAGGGAGCCTTGAAAATCAGTAGATACAGTAATAAAACACCTTTTATACCTCTTTATTTTTGTATTCTGAATTTCCAGAGCACTCACATCAAGTTTTTCATCTTTTTCCCCCTAACCAGCAGAACTAGGAATGTTTTTAAAGGTAATTCAGATTCTCACAAGTCCACATGCACAATTACAGTAGAAACAGAATAGCACATGTCCTGAGAATCTCAATGAAACGGAGAGAATTCATAGGGCTGTACATCTCCTACAGAGCCTGAGCTTGGTGAAACTAGTGAGTCTTAAAGATTTCATAGTGTTTATTGCTGTGGTTGGATGTCTCAGAGCCAAAAATATGTGCATCTTTTTTGGCATTGTTTTGCAGTCCTCATAACTGCATTGATACTTTCCTTTGCAAATTCGCTAGTGGATTGCCATCTTCTTTTAATGTTGTCTTACAAAATCTCATGTTTTCAAAGGTACATGGCCCTGCATCTAGTAAGGGTGAGGTAACTTGTTCCTAATAGCATGCTATCCTTGCTGTAGTACACTGTGCACATCTAATTTCTAATCAAACATGACAGTTTTGTGCCGTATCATCACTGCGACAATCTGGCTATGAGGCCAGGCCATCAGAGCAGGGATCAGGCCGTCTATAGCTACATGGACCAGCTCAGACAGCCATGCAGCTGCACTCTGCCTGGACTCGGCACCTCTCCCCTGAAGCTCATTAAGTCTGTTAGCTGTGTGGCCACATGAGAGCTGTGCTGCGCCTTCCTGCAAACGTGCGACTGGCCGCCCCAGCCTTGCACACAAGCCCTGAGAGCCACTCGCCAGCAGTCACTGATGCTCTCTGCCTCTGAGGAGGCGGCTAAGTGTCCCCACCTGTCAAATGCAAATATCCACCCTCCTTTCTCAAGGGATAGAAATACTCACTTCCTTTTCAGTAGAGGAAAACACATTTATGCACACATATGCATATGCATACATATATATGCACATGAAGAAACTCTAGGATTTATTTTACACTAGGGGTGAAATTCTTATCTCCACTTTTGTTTTTGTTTAATTTCTGAAGCAACGATAAATTCTGCCTGATTTTGATCTGGTATTTCTCTGGCTCCAAATCATCATCCATTTATCTTCTAATTTCAAGCAGTGTATGAAGAGGAGTGTTGTGAGTTTCCAAACATCTTCCATAAATTATTTAGAACCTAATGTGTTATGTTGAAAAATAAAAAGCAAATAAATAGAGCATCTCCGCTGGTGATTCAACCCTGAAAATAAAACCGGAGGGCTTCATGCTCCCTCTTTTGGCCATGACCAGACAATGAACTGTCAAAATGTTACTCCAAAGCTCATCATAGCAAATCTTTGGTATGACAGGGTGTTGATGATGAGACACAGTGGGTCATGGCTTAGCAGTCTCCAGTAACTTTGTTCATGCGTCTGATAACAGACAAAGTACAGGTGGTGTTAGTGCTACAATCCTAGGATGGCAAGTCCGTGACTCCTCCTGCCTCAGGCTCCCTGGAGCCTCCTGACCAGGAGGTCCTTCCTCATCCTCACTAAATCACGGCTTCTTGCAGTATGCTAGAACAGCAACATTACTGAGGATGCTGGAAGCATTCCTTCACTTTGGAATTTGGTAAGTCTGTGGGAAGTGATGAGTTGGAGAAAATAAGACTTTTAGAAACCTGTCTCTAGTCTTGCAAGCATTGCTCAGCAGGACAGTACCTGTAGGATTTTGGCACACTGAGAAGTGTAGTTTTGTTAGGTCAATTCTCTGGAGTCACTTCACAAAATATTTTCGAAATAAGCATTACCTAGCAAAGCTTCTTGGGAAGTGTGGCGAAGCAGTGAACACTGAACTCCAACCTCTCCAATTTTAGGATTGCAACAAGTGGTGTTGCATGTTTAAGATTCATAGTATAAGGAAAGAAACAGAATACTGTGCCCAACCAAACCCCTGTGTGAACCTGAAACTTCTCAAGGCAGAATAGTTCCTGGTAGATGCATCACGTACTTAAAAGCTCTGGTTCATGTTCTTCATCTGTCTTTGCTGTCCATAGATACTACATGTGATAAAGGAAGTCTCTGAGATGTGGCTGTTGAAAAAAATCTCTAAAAATATATGAAAATGTGAGTCACAGAAATATATAGAATCACAGAATCATTAAGACTGGAAGGGATCTTTAGAGATCATCTAGTCCACCCACCCTGTACATGCAGGGTTGCCTAGCACACGTAGCACAGGATTGCGTCCAAGCAGGTTTTTAAGATTTCCAGAGAAGAAGAATCCACAGCCTTTCATTGCAGCCTGTTCCAGTGCTCTGTCACCCTCATTGTCAATAAATTTTTCCTTAAGTTCCTGTGGAACTTTTGGTGCTTCAGTTTGAGGCCATTTCCTCCTGTGCTGTAGGTGACCACCACTGAAAAGAGGCCAGCCCCATCCTCCTCACTGCCTCCCTTGAGGTACTTGTACACACTGATTAGATCCCCTCTCAGCCTTCTCTTCTTCAGACTGAACAGGCCCAATATATATGTAAATGAATCTTCTATTTTCTGTGTTTGAGGATGATATCTAGCTCCCTGTCATAGTGATGGAATGACCATAATATGTGTGAGCTCCACTGGAATTCTCTCACTTCTGCAACAAGTTTCAGGATAATTTTAAGTTCCTTACATAATTACTGCACTTAAATGCTCCTCTGAGATAATCTGGAATTTTGTAGATTTTCTATTTTACTAAAAAAAATAAGCTGCTTTCATGTTATATTGCATGAGGAGTGACTGATTGCCTTTGCTTACTTGAGTTTTTGCAGTTCTTTTTGTGGATAGAAGTGAAATGTTATAAATGGTGAGGCATCTCTGCGTTGAGAGAGGACAAAGCAGGTTCCATACCAGCATAGAGATCTGTGTGCCCTGTTGTAATCAGATTCCTTTTCTCGCAAAGTTTCCAAAATACAACAAGTTTTTCCATATTCCGGGGACCTCACTTGTTTCCCAGTTAATCATTCAGTGCTCTGACCGCTAGATACTGCTGTCCCTTGAGAGATTTCTCAACTCTGGGGGAATATGTCCTCTAAATTACATTCCTGGGGATCCTAGGAAGTGCAGTATAGGCAGATTAATGCTAAAATGTGTTACAAGGAAGTTCTTTGGCACCTCAGTTGTCAGACTAATCCCAGAGACTGTCAGTTTCCATGGTTGAAAGGCTTTATTGGCACAATGCAAATTTGGGGGCTTTTAGGATTAGGATTTTAGGCTTTAGTCATTCAATCTGAACACAAGGTGGCACTGCAGGAATGGATTTTTTTTTCATTTATTTTCTGAGTTTATGCTTTTTGTGGTGCTCTTAATAGACTACATGCGGTGTTTTTCATATCAAAGTTTTCAAGAATTGGTATGGGCTCATTTACTGTAAAGTGAATAGAAAACAACAGCAGCCTGGCTTAGGTGACCACAGGCTGTAGAATTTCTTGTCTAAAAAATCTGAATAATGACACTTCAAATATCAGCCCTTCTGGCTCCTGAAAGCTCTCTCTTTCTTTAATGTCTACAAATATTTGAATATGATGAGATTATGGAGTCCCCAATCTGTTGACTATCTTGTTGACTAATATGGGCTTATTTTCCTGTTTTTTTCTCATCTATATGTTGTTTCTCTCAGTTTTGTTTGCCTTATGCTTAAATTGTAAGTTCACTGGACCAGAGGCATTAATCTCATTCTGTCTTTCATAGCACCTCACACAGTGCTCCCCAGTGTGTGATAGGACTTCCAGCTGCTGTTAAAATGTGCATTAATTGCAAGGCAAAATCATGTTTATTTTGCAGTGGAGAGTCAGTCTTAAAAGTAATCTTGAGTACTGTGAAGTTGTATTCTCAGAATAAGTATTTCTCTGACTTAAATTATCAGAGAAGACAGAACTTATTGATATGTTTATATTCTGCCTAAGAGAGAAACTCTCTAGACATGAGTCTGTTTCTTCTGGTATATGGGAGAACCCTGTCACTCCTATTGAAGCTATTTCATTTTCAGTCAGAGAAAAGCAGTCAGAGGATTTTCTAGGGTTTAGGACACATTACTCAGAAGCAGGGTCAAATCAATGAACACTATTTATATTCATGTACAGAAACTGGGAGAGGTTTCCACTTAGGCTCAGGTAGACTTGGAAGATCTGAATCCAGATATCTGCTTTGGAGCAAGGGTTTTAATGTGATAGACCATATCCCAGGTAAGTCTTCTGATCCCTAAGGAAACACATGCCTATATGCATTCCTCCTCTGCATCTTGTATTAGGACCCACAAAATTCAGATTCACTGACAAGGCTGGACAGGGATCACTTCACAAGACATGTCCTGTTTTGGGTTTTTAGCTCCTGCTGTGTCTCTGGGCTACTTCCTTATTCTCTCAGGTTGCACTGTCCCTGTGGACATGCTGTATATGCCACACAGTGGCTGCTCCAGGACCTACAATAGCAAAGCAGCAGTTTTGAAGCAATGCCAAATTAGCATACAAGCACCTTTCCTTTTTTTCTGTTTCTGTTTCTTTTTCTTGTATACGCTAGGCCTAAATGCTTAGGAATTCTCTTGTGCTGCAGATGTCAGCTCAGTGCCACATTCTGGGAAGGCTTGGAAGAACTCAGCTTTATAAAGAGAATGTAGATTTGGAAGTGATTCATAGCTGAATAGTTGCAGGCGTTTTTCCTAATCTAGTTCGAAAAATGATATCAGCAGAACTAATAATAAATACAGAAGCTGCAAGTCTTAGTTTGTTCAGTTGTTCATTTTCAAATACGTGAAAATGAAGCCTGGAGAGATTTATGTACATTTATTAATGTTAGTTAACTAGGAAATCCTCAGCGAAATGAATCATCTTGCCTCTCATAGATTCAGATTTGAGAGTTTCTTAGTGTCATACTGAAAATAGAATTATGTATTTACTGACTTTTTTTTTAGTGTCCCAAACCAGTTAGGCATGTATTCTCATGATTTGTTCTTTGTACTGTTGGCAAGTGTCTTATTTTCCTTTTGAGCATAGTAATAATCAAGTTAAATTAACATCTCCTGCCTGCTAATTGCACTGAACATCAGTTTGAAACCATTTTGTAGAAATTAATCTCAGTTCACTCTTTGATTAGATAACTGCACTAAATGAACATTTCACATTACTTTTGTTTCAATCTGCAGCTTCTCTGCTTTACCAAGAGATACCTGGTAACTGGGTAACAAAACCTGGAAAGGTTATAACACGTAGGCTTATTTTAGAGATTTTTTTAAAATACATATTATATATAATATATATATATATATATATATGATAAAATGCCAGCAGTCAGAACGTCTCAAGAAATAGTGCCTGGAAAACAGTAAAAAAACTGTCAGTACAAAAGGGTCAGCTCCGCTTCTTCACTTCACTACCAGCTCCAGCAGTTCAGGGCCTCTCTGTTCAAACACCTGCCTGCCCTGTGTAAATATTCAGTTCCATCCGAAAACAAAAGGGAGAGAAGGTATAGTTACTCATGACTTCCATTATGTGGAAGTCATAATAAGGTTTCCAGCTGCGGTTTTAGTCCGGTGTTTTCTTATTTTCTGAGCACTTCCTCATGCTCCTCTAACATTTCTTAATTCTTTTTTTAGCATGTAGTATATATATGTTCCACAAAATCAGGTGTTTCTGGAGAAGAATATACAGTTCTGGTTTATGTCAGACAGCAACATTTGTTATTTTTTAGAAACAAAAATAAGCACTATATTTACTTACATTCGCAATGGGAATTTTTTTAGGCAAATGATGACTTTGGAATATAGACCAGAATATTGTTTAAAATATTTAACATTCATCTACCTCTTAAAGGTAGGTTGGACATAGCTAAATGGAGAAGTTTTAAGGAAAGGAGAGTCAGAACAAGGAAAAGTCTATGTGAACAGCATTATTTCTCCTGCAAATGACTGAAAACACAGACTTGCTTCAAAACCCAATTTAGTTTGTGACACTCTGTTTGCATGATAATTCCCCTTATTTTATTTATTGTTTATCTTAATTCTGAAACAGCTACATTTAATACATAAGGTATTTTGTACTGATAGTTACGATTTTCAGACATTTTCTAAAGGTTTGCTGTACTTTTGAACGCCCTGTAAATGCTCTTACTGGGTTAATGAGGCAAAATAATTTTATTTTTTCATTATATAGAGCATATTTTGGATCACTCTCAGCTTCTTACAGATTGAATATAAGATTGATTTACACTAGAAGATGTTGTCAGCATCTGAAGTGTTTAGTAATGTAAATGTTTCTTTGTGTCAGTCTCTTTATGCAAATGGTAAATGATCAAGTATAAGTCTATTATACTGTCCTTTGGACATTTCTGTATTCTGGCATAGAGGTATGTGCTATGCATGTGGTTTTCCTGGGATCCTTATTGTTGCTGTTGAAGAACAGGACAAAGTTTGCATCTTATAACATTCTTTCCATCATGTTTGGGCGCACTGCAGCTAAAATGGAAAAAAAGGACAGAGCAGGAAAAAAAAGTGTACAATTCCTAAATGAATTATTTAAAATAGATCTTTCTCTAATCCTGTAAAGCTTTGTCCGGAAAGTCTGTGAAGTTCATATAAAAGTAACAGGGTCACTGATCACTCCTGTTTTTTTCTCAAAGACAAGTACTCTTTGTCAAGGTATCTGTCTTGGAAAGATGTCTAGCTCCCTTTTTCCCACATATCTTACTTATTCACTGTAAGTGTTGATACTTACCACCTAGATGTGTACTTAGGAATCTTACTGGAGTGCAGGCAGTAGTACTGAGGACTGAACTGTTCATTGGACCCTTCCAACAAAACCACAAATGCTAGAACCCTGTCTCCGGGCCTTAGAGCACAAGGATACGGTCTTATGCAACCAGAACGTCTTTTATTTCCCATTTCACTGGAAACGGTCAGATGTGGATTCAAAATAATTGTTTATTTAAAAAAAAAATCCTTGTCTGAGCAGTAATGTATGTATTGATTTTTTAAGTAATGTTTGCCAAGCAGTTCTTGATGCATTCATATTGTAAACTTTATGTGGAAGGTCTGTATATCTGGATATATATCACAGATATACACACAGAAAATGGAATTTAAGATTTTAAAAATATGATTCCTATTAATTGTGATATTTTTACAAGATGCCTTATTTTAGCTACTGCAAAAACTTAATCATTTCTCAGCAATAGCATTGTAGTTGTGGTTTCTAATTGGCGCAGTGCCTGTGGTGAGCAGTATGAAGTGATGCTGTTTCACTCTTCTAAGCTAAGATAAAAGGTCTTTATACTTCTAAATACAGAAAAAGATTATGGGTTATTTTTCATATTAAGAGAAGTGTTTTCACTGGAATGAAACAAAGGATCATAACCTACTAATGTCTTCCCATCATTTATTGAACTTCTTATTAGTGGAGTCTCTGGACATTTACAACCTTACGGTAAGGAAGAGGAACTGAGTAATAGAGATAATTGTAAAAAGTCTGATAGGAGATTATCTTCTAGGAAGCTTGCATGAAACTTCAGAGCTATTTTGCCAGCAATTTGGCATGAGTGGGCATTGGCAGAATTCACATTTCTTAAAATCTGATGGCTGTTGCTGGGGGCTCTTCTGATTACTGTCTGTTGACTTCCATCACTGCTTGCGTGGCCCTTGCCTTTTACAAGCCAAAAGAGAGCAAATGTGTGTGTACAGAAAGGGGAAAGAGAGGGTAGGGACAAGTAATTTTCCCACCCCATCGGCATCACATACACCCTGCATCTATTGGAGCCCATGATTTGGGCTGCCAGCGTGGCCACACAGACCTTTTATCTGCGTGTCCTGCTCAGTAGATTTTTGAATTCACATCCACCAGTGCTAACTGTCGCACGGTGTCACTTGCTCTAAGTGGGTTATAGCAGATGGAAATGCCATCAGGTAAATTTGGAATACAGAAGGAGCAAAGCCAGTGCTCCTGGCCCTCCTGTGTCTGCTCTCCCTTTAACTCCCTGAAATCATCCATCTTAGATTTGGCAAATGAAGGGGGTGGTTCAGTGGGCCACATCCCAGATTCTTTCTTTAGGCAAATCACTATCAGCTTTTGTAAGTTTGGGGTGAATAAGGACTACATATATCTCAACTGCATCCATTTTAATAGATGAGACTAGCCTAGCTGCTAAAAGCAAATAAAATGACATATTGATGTTGAATACCCTCTGAAACACAGACTGTAATTATTTACTCTTTTACTTTAATTCTGTTTAATTATAAAACTACAGGCTTTCTGGACAGGTGTTTTCATGTTGTTTGAAAATAAAAAAATCACTAAGGAGATTTTTTCAGTTATGACATCTTTTAAATGATTTTCTTTTTATGAGCGATAACTAACCATTGATACATGTTTTTGAATACTATACCTTGGAAAAATCACTTACAAAATTAATAAGTCTAATAATATGTATATTAGAAAGGGTAGCAGGAATTAGCTTACCTACCAGAATGTTCATTATTTTCTAATGAGTCATGCTTCATACTCAGAGAGTGATTAGCAGTATGTTTAAATATCTCAGAGAGTGATTAGCAGTATGGTTAAATATCTCTCTACTTATCATAATTAAATTTTCTTCCAAGTGTATTCAGACATATTCATAGCATAATAATTTTTGCTTTACAAAACTATCTGCAAAAGTTCTGTACACCTCTAGTAGCCTGTAAGGAATGATTATTAATGAGACTAAAATATTTCTTCCCATTGTTTTGAAGGACGTTTCAGCACTTCAGCTTTTTAACTGCATAGCCCTCCACACTGAGACCCTCTAAGCTGTGCTCAGCATAAGATAAAGGAGAAATGGGAATGTGGGAGACGTAATTTCTTGTGGTTTGTATGACCTGTTACAGCAGTCCTACAAAGGACCTTTGCAGAAGAAGTGCCTGGGATGTGGTGGCTGTCTAGACAGTCTCAGCAGTCTAATAATCTGATACGATCTTAACAGCACTGAAAATATCTAATACAATAATTTCCTGTATGAAAACATTTTTACTGTAAAATCAAAATATACAGTGGAATATGCAGACCATGCACTTCTAATTCTTGAGAGAAAAAGATCGTTTTACTAACAGTGAGGTTTTCATTTGATTTTATTGTTTTAACTTTTTAAGTTTAGTATATCTTTTACTATAGCCATGGCATTTCATTACTGAATGATGAGACTTATATCTGAAGCTTGAATCATTGTATTGTTTTCCAATTTCAACTTGAAATTCTCATTTTCCAATTGTCTTATTCCGTTTCTCTGAGCTTCAGAGTGTCTGTTTCTTTTTTTATTATTTTTTTTTTCAGGTACTCATATTTCTTGGTCTCTTTTTAGCATCTATAGTAAAAGGGTGTTATTTCCCTTAAGTTTCCCCATTACTTGGCTTTTGACAGTACAAATATAGCTCTGAGTTCCTGAGTCAGAAACTTTTCATTCCAAGCTGTTTTTTGGGATTGGCAGTGATCTACGTTTTTTTTCCTACCTGTTTAAATTTTACATATTTAATAAATCATATAGAAAGACTAAAAAATATTGCAGAATTTTAATGATCGTATTTGGAAGCAGAAAGACCACTGGGAGAAAGATGGCTTTGAGGCTATCCTACTTGCTGATAAATGTTGATCACATTGGATAGATCCAGCCTGCCTTTCTCTCTTGCATCGAGGTTTTGCAACCGTCTATCTGACCACCTAGCACTTGAATTTTATTTAGTGAAGAAATCCTCCTGAGCACTGACGTTCCCTGTCAGATAAATGGAAACCTCTAAAGTGCTGCAGAGATGTATACATACTGCATACTTGAATTCAAGCTTACAAATAGGTCTTTGTCATTCAGCTCACCAGTTGAATACAAACGTGTTGTAGTAACTCAGTAGGTAGATGTCTCTCCTGGTGAGAAAATGAAATAGGAAAACAAAAATCTGCCTATGCAGCCGTCTCATCACTGGCATGTGTAGGAGAGGTGAGAGGATGTAATCCCTCCATAACTCCATTCGGAAACATTTCCAGGAGCATTTCATTACATGTCATTTGATGGGAGCACAAGCTTTCAAAAATGGTTATTTTTTGAAAGCTTGCTTAAACTGGAAACCATAAAAACAAAGAGAATTTCATACCCAAAACATTTATCTCAACAGTCTTCTGAAAAATACCGTAAGGAATTTCGATTTATTTTATTATTTCTTTTTGTTGAAGAGCAAAGGATATTGTCTTTGTTTCAGAGGATATTATGCTTTCAAGGTCAAAGGTAATTAACTTTTAATGCATTTACCAGGTAAAATCCAGCCTATTATTTAATTACTTCAGGATTTCTAGGTTTCTTTTGTTTTATGTTTTCAATGGTTTTGACTTTTTTTCAAAGGTTAAGTATAATTTTACAATAAGCATTTAAACTCCATGGAAGTGTACAGTTCCATAGGAAGTTGTTTAAGATGATACATTTGAACCATGAAAGTAAAACTGTTGATTCAAAATGTTTATTGGGAAAGAAGCTGACAAGATGTGTGAATGCTTATAAATTATGTTTTATTTCACATAATTAAATATATCCAGTGAGCCTAATATTTCTTCTTTTAAATTTCATTTCTTTTTTTTTTTTTTTTACCTTTTCCTAGATCTAAATCACAGGATTTAAAAAGTGCAAACAATTAATGAGCAGGAGATTCATATACTCTGCTCTGAGTTGAATGTCAATTCAAGTGCAGAAAGCAGCAACTGTTCAAGAGGATTATAAAAGTTAATATTTAGTTTATTATCACTGTCTAATAAAGCTGGTTATGGAATAACATTTAGCAGTTATGTCAAGTGTACAGAATCAGCTATTTGTCTGCAAACAAGGCTCAGCATAAGAGCGCTGATGGCAAATATCAGAATAACCTGTGCTATCACAGTCTTGCCTGCTTGATGGAGTGTGTATTTATATAAAATTAATAAGCTGTGTTGATATTTCCCTGTGTAAGAGGATTAAAAACAATTTATTAATCCAATAAGCATCCATCTATCCCTGTGTATCCTCGAAAATCCTTATCATTAGTTATTACTTTTTACAAGTGTTTGGCTCCTAAAATAGTGAGGGAACATTTGAAAATGCTGTTCTCATTTTTTTGTGATAAAAAAATACAAAAACAAACAAACAAAAAGACTTTTGTGTGCTTACATCCATCCAGCACCTGGAACTAACTTCTGAAAGCTGTATTTTAGGGCCAGTGATTTCAAGTTAGTGAAGCACCCAAAGATGCAAAGAGACCACAGATAACAGTTGTTATCAAAGGGTTTCATAGGTCTAAATCCCATCTACTTTCATTAATTTTAGTGCAAATTAGGCAAATGCTGTTTTAGTGCAAATCATATGCCTATTGAAGTGGGAGCAGCTCCTCCTCAGGATGGCTGGTCTGCCCCTCTCTTCAAGGGTGAGAAGCACGCACCAGTTCAAACCCTTGAAGCGAGGAGAAGATAGTACAAGTGGTGGAGAAATTAAGGAAAAGGGATAAAAGGCACATTCCCATGAAAGAGCATTCTATTCTGTACAGAGCACATACTGGCATGCATTACCCCCAGTGCATACCCCCCAGAGAAATTCTTAATAGCCATCCACTTCTCTTCCTCACTGTATATGTGTACAAGGGTTGCAAGGAGAATATCCCTGCTTATAGGATACACAGAAATAAACCATATTTTTATATTATCATCTAACTTAAAACTGAATTTAATGCAGTGACTTATGCTTGTTGAATCATCCTCCAAATTGTGTTCCTGCTGTCAGTTTAGAATCCAAGTTTAAATATGGCTGGGTTAGAGTTTTGTTTCATTTCTCTGCCAGGATAGAAGTATTTCATGATACTCATTCAATGGCATGTCCTTCAGAGCAAATTGGTAGACCAGAAAGCAAGTCATATGCGGTCTTTCTCCTTCCCAAAAAAGAAATTACATTTATTCCGTTTATGTGATTTTGTAAAATCAGAAAAAGAACTTGCAGTAAGAGGTACTTTTAAATAACAGATTCCAAGTTTCAAAATACTCTTCTTATGACAGCTAAGAAGTGCTACTGCAGCTCAGCTTTTGGGTGTGTCTGCAAAATCAGTGAATGAAAATTAGTGAATCCTTACTCAGCAAGAGTAAGGAGAGTTGTTCATTCAGGTAACTGCTTTAGGCAGGGACTCCATCAAGAAAACAAGGAATTTGAACAGTGCATTTTGAGGTGCAACAACAGGAATTGAGTGGATAGGATTTTGTCAGTTCAGAAGCTGAAATAAATAGTAGTACCTAACCTAAGCCGTGTGTAAGAACCAAATAATCTTAAAATGACATATTTTAGGTCTTGTGTGTAATATGAAAATCACTTTGAAATCTCTGAGGAGAAGTGCACCTTAACTGTTAGTCATTGATCAGATTTTTGTCTAGAAGAGACCTGATTCAGCTTTAGATTTATTTGCAAAAGTCAGACATTGCATGTGTCACCTGCAGCAGATCACAGCTGCGATGCTGAGTTTGAAGTATCCGTTTAGGGATTGCTATCCGCAGCTTCAGAAAGAAACTCAACCAGTAGGTTCAGGTTATGCTCCTTATCAGCATATTTGCTGAAGGGAGGGATCTCTTTTGCAGCCTGGGAGCCAGGAGGTCTGTATCTATTCATGACCTCCTTCTGTGGCCTTGAACAAGCAAGGTTAACCTTGCTGGGCTTCTAAAGAGCTGATGTTACGCCTCTGTTTAGATAATAGCATTGCAAAGTGTTATTATTATAGTGATTTGGCTTCTTTTTTGAGGGTATCTTCACTTCAGTGCAATGGAAGTGTCAGGAGGACAAACAAGAGAAAGCTTTTTCCTCATGCATTTACGTATTAACAACAGCCTCGTGTTCAAATGTGCTCGACTTTAGTGTTGCAGTCATCTTCCCTCCAAAGATGCAGAATGCTCAGCATCTTCCCTCCACCTCATATCTATGAAGAGATGCCACTCTTCCCTTTTTGCTGGGCATCTGTTTGATGCTCTGTCCAGGTCCTAAGCAATCAGCACACACCACCTGAAGACTCCTGCATAAGCTTGCTGTACCCCCATGGCATCTCTCTGCAGAAGTGGGAAGCAAAGAAACAGCTGTTAACTAGTTCCTGATCACAGAACCAGTAGGTCAAACAAGTAATGCTGCTCACAGGGCTGTGGATTTCTGTACAGGGCATCCCTCATGGACTGGCTGCACAGAGGGAGACCTTGTGCCCTCGCACACCCTCAGGTAGGTGCCCATCTGGACTACGAGGCCTCTGTGGGCACCCAGTGGACCTCGCTGCAAAGCCCCAGGGTTCAGTACCCACTGCGGTCCCAGCTGCGTTCAGCCAGGGCTCTGCTCTCCTCTTCATGCCGATACAGAAGGCAAGAAAGTTGCGTCTGTTAGGTTGGCATGAAACAGTGGTGTTTCTGTTAGCTTTCACATGTATAATGAAAATAAAGCCATTGTGTGGCAGATCCAAAGGCTGTTTACATGCGATGGCTGAGCAGTTTTTGTTTTAATAAATAGTACTGTGAGCCTTATGAATGCTCTTTGTAGTGAGCCCTCATATGAACTGTTCTTGCTGAAAGAGAATTTCTGAGATGAAGCAGGAATAAGATGTTCTCATATCTATGGACGGTAGAGGGCAATATAGTTGCTCAAATCTCAATAGTAGCAATTGCAGTTAGAAGATTGTAATATACTGACATTTTTAGTTACTTACCTGAACAGTCCATCCAATGCTAATCATAGAGATTTCTGCAGATCACACAAGGGACACTCATTCTTGGTTGTACATTATTTAATACATGACTGAATAACTTTTATATTTGAACAATGCAAAAGGAAAGGATCACAAATTTGATTTTCATTTTGTTTTATGACAAATTCTGTACCCATCCCATTCTGAGTTAGACTTACATTCAGGCTGTGGACAGGAATTCACACAGGGGTGACTGAACATTTTCTTTCTGTCCACAAAGCAGATGAAAGGCAGTATTTCGTTTTAACTCTAGCTACGTACGAGATAATAATAACAATGTACTAGATAATAGCAAAAATGAAAACCAGGTTAGGAAAACTGGATCACTGAAGCTACTTGAAAATGACAGTGTTCAGTGTGCTGCTCTGGGGGTGGCTTTTATGGGAGAAGAGGTGGGTGGTTTTGATTTTCTACTACCCTGGGACAATGGGAAAATAATAGATGGAACATGAAAATTAAGAACTGTTTTCTTTGCTCTCTGAGGCAGGGAGCTCTGAAAGTCTGTCAATATTAGTATTACAAGGGAAGGAGCCATATTTCTAAACGTATCTGCTACATTTTCTCTTGCCTGCAGTAGCTTTGACAGAACAGCAATAGGAGGTAAAAAAAATCAAATGAGTTTACCTGTATATTTACTGCAGATTTTTCATTGTAGAACAGTAGTGGGAGGCAAAAATAATAGGAAGACACTGCCATCAGGCAGAAAATTATTAGTGTAGAAAACAATCTTAAGATCTCAGATATATCATATCACATGCTGTATATGAGTTGGCTCTCAAACAACAGCTGAGAACAGGTTCTAATGTTTAGAGATCACTGTGAACTCTTGATTTTCCAGTCTGAAGCAGATTGTGGAATTGCTGTACCAGCTTCCCTTTTTGTGGCCCTTTTTTTCTGGCTTTTTTTTTTTTTTTTTTTTGAATTTTACACCCTTGGCTGTTTATAATTCTGTGAGCAATGAGTTGAATGAACTTCTCATACTTCGGATCTAAAATCAGATCTGAAACTATTTTGCTTTTCCGACAGCTGACAAACTCAGCCTTTGTCTCTACTGAAGAAAGTATTGTAGATGTGGGTGCACTGGCAGAGATTTGTCAGCGACCTTCCTAAATATACACTTTGCTACCCAGGAGATCTTTTTGCCTGTATAGCTTATAGCAATTCCCAGGGGAAAAAAAAAAAAAAAAGGGAAAAAAAGGGAAAAAATCACTTTTTTTTTTCCACAGTCCTAACAGGTAGAATTATTCCAGTGGAACCTCTTAAGTGCAGATCAGGTCTTACTAACACCAGGAAAGTGCCAAGTAACAGCAAGCTTTCTGCTCCGCTGAAGCCTGAGTGTGAGGGATGAGAGATACTTCCTCTTTCCTTCTTAAAATCAAGGGAAGGAAGAAGCTCCAGATTTTTGTGGTACTACAATCTCTATAGAAACATGGAGCATGCGTGTGTCTAATATGAAAGTGTGACTTCAGCTGCTCTTGTCCCCTGCCCCAGCTGCCCTGCGTTCCCCTAGCCGCGAGGACACAGGCTTTAGGGCACCCGAGCACACAGCCGAGATGCCCGGAGCTCCTGCTGCCGTAACCAGTGCAGCGGCACCGCCGCCACCGCCCTGCGCAGAGCCCAGAGAAGCGACCCTGCCTCCGTCGTGCAAACCGCGAGCCTGGGCATTTTACAAATTTGAGAACTCATGCTGTCATCCTGATTGCAGATCTTTTATTTGTCTTGCCTTCATTTCCCTGCAGCCAGGCAGGGGGACTGCTGTTTGCTGTCTCTTTGCTCACACAGCAGCCACAGCAGGTGATAAGCTCCTTAGCTCCTACCTTGCCAGCAAGATCTGTTATATGTTTACCTACCCATTAAATTATAGTTTAAGCATTTTGTTTCATCTTTTGGTTGTTAATAAGATTTCAAGCTGAAGCCTTTTCTCAGACAGCATTGTAAATGGTATTTCAGTTGCACGCTAATGCACTAGTGGCACTTCCAGTGAGGTGAGGCTGCTTCCCAGAGACATAAATGTTATTTACAATAAAGACAGTTAATTGGTGTTGGCATACATAGCATCAGAGTGTTGAAACTGTGAGTGTGTGACTGCCAGTGGAAGCCGAGGTGAGCAGCAAGGGCTACTCTACCCTGCCGCTGCTCCCAAGGTCACGAGATTTTGCTGTGGTTGTGCGGGGAACTTCACGCCGGGGCAATGTCTTGCTTGAAGGGCTGTCAGCAAGGTGTAACAAACACTAAAACCAAATGTTCATGGATGTATACTGGCAAACCCTAGCCCTAGCTATCAGCTTTACTGTTCTCCCCCTCACAATCTGTAAGAATTTACCAAAAACATTTGCTGAGGAGTGAAGGAGCCCTCTGTCTCCTCTGTCTCCTTTTCCAGTGTGCTTCTAGGATCACCAGCCTAGCAGCCCTCTGCTACTGCTGCTGTAGGGCAGGGAAGAGTGGGGTAGGCACCCAAAGGGAGCAAGGAAAAAGTCTCAGAGGAGACAGGAAAAAGAAAAAGCAGAGCGTTGTAGTGGGCTGCGGAGATCTGGGAAGAGCAGACATCCTAACTCTGAGAAATACTGGATTAGTCATTGCTCATACTGCACAGGAGTGAAGGGATGAGGCTGTCAGTGTGTATGTGTGTGCTTTTTGATCATTTCTTAGCTGCCCTAAACACTCTCAGAAATTAGATTTGGGTGCAATTTATTTTGGAAAGCATTTTTTGGAAAGAGTCTCAAGGTATTTTTCTTGAACAGGCTGAATGCCTTCAATCCCTCCTCTTTGCAGCAGTTTTATGAGATCATATTCTGCAGTGTGTTTTTGCTACTGTGCACTAGGTATTACTGAATTAACTCCTACCATAAAAGAGTTGCCAAAGCATCTCCAATGTTATACAGATAATCACATGAACTTAGACAAGAAAATTAGGTTGACAGACCCAAACTAAGCACTATTATCGTTAATATATTTAGAAATTAACAGTACTACTGGAAATTTTGTCCTGAATGCTGGACTTTCTGAGACATTGTGTGCAACATTCTCTAGTCACTACCTCATTTGTAAAAAATCAGAATGAGAATAGGATGCATCTACAGTGCTAGTAGGAGAATTTTTTCATTTAGTGGATCTTTGTTGGAGACCAAAAATTAGATGTCATATATCCTGATGACAAATAATATAGTAATAATAGACTATATGCAAACAGTTTTGTGGATAACTTTTCTAATCTTCTAATCTTTTCTGGTCTTCTAATCATGCTCTCGCTTGGTGTTAGCAGTGAACAGCCATTTGTTAGCAATGTTAGGAGGGTTTTGGTAACTCTGGCATCTCAGGCTTGCTTTCTTTGAAAAATATTTCTCTGTGCTACCAACAGTGCCGTTAACTCTTTCTATGTCATTTACAAATCAACAAGGAGTTCACTTTGTCATATTTATTTGTGCACAAAGGGGTTACCCAATAGACAAGTTATGGTTGGAAAACAGTATCAAAGAGCACAAACCATGAGTTACCACGGGACACTCTGGGGCAAGGTGGGGCAAGGTAAACAGCAGCTGTTGTATGGATCACAAACAGAAATGTAGCCAAAAGGAGCAGGCAAAAGAAAGGACCTGTGGAATCACAGTGAATAAATCTGCCAGTGTGACAGCCTTAGGAACAGGCCTCTGATGGCTTCTTTGTGTGTGTCTCCTGTCTGAGATGATAGAGACGTGAATGGAAAGCCTACTAGGCCAGCTATAACTGAAGGCAGTGGCTTTGGGGATTTCCCTATCTAATGATTTATGGCAGCCAGTAATAACTACTTGCTTAGCAGTATGACATACAAAATACAGAGCACATTTGATAACTTTCTATCACCTTTTCTTTACAGGGTGACCGAAGGTGGCAGGGTCACTGCAGCTCCCCCAAGCATAGTGTTTTGGTGCTCAAGATCCCACACTCACACCACTGTGATAATGTTTAATAATGCTTTGCACTTTTAGAAGGCTTACCTAAAACAGAATTTCATAAAATAGGTGAAGAATGAGGGAATTTATTTTTATTTCTGGTTGAAAGGAGAGATAATGAACAAAACAAAATTTGCTCTATATTTAAATTGCAAATGCTTTCCTTGAAACTGAAGCTCAAAACAGAAGGCTTAGGAGCTTACCTTTGCCTGGTTATTTTAAGCATTTTGTGGGCTGCAACAGAGTAGGAGGGTATCACTGGCAAATAAGCTTTGTATTTCTGACAAGGAATCTTACGCCATTTCAGAAACTTGGATCCTTATGCAGCAACGGGACTGATCTGTGGTAGCATCATTTCTTATGGGTGAGCTTCTTCATTTGGAAACGAAACTTGTGTGTTTGGTAACAAGGCAGCTTCTCATCACCCTTGCAGATGAAGAGAGTTACTTGTTCAGGTCATGTACATAAAAACACCATGCAGTTTACCCAAGAGACATACCTTTGATTATGCCTGAGGATAATTTGGTAATTGGTTGGTAAAAGTATAGGTCCAGATAGTACATTCTAAAATAGGAACAAGATTGACATTTTTTGGCAGATATTTAATTTACAATTACATTTTTTTTGAGGTTTTTCAATCTCAAAACACATATGAGAGAGGAACTCCCTCTTATATTCATGTTCACTAGGTTTACAAGAAAAATATGTTTTGTTTTTTTTCTGAACTGCAAACTTACTGGAAATCTTAAACAAGCGCTTCAGACAATAACTGAAAATAACAAGAAAGAGTTTGACACAGCTGCTCATAATAAAGATTTTTAACCGTAACTTACTTAGGTAAGAAAGGGTTATTGATGACATGCAAAGCAGAATAAAACCCCAAATCGCTGTTCCAGCTCAGCAGAGCTAAGACAAATATAGTTCTAGGTTGGTAGTTTCACCCAAAACCCCTCGAATGCGGAATAGGGCAGGAATGTGCATTTTAAAAAAGGACTTGGCTGTGACTCAGTAGTAAAGAAAGTTGAGATGCACTCAAATTTCAGCCTTTGTATTGCATCATGCCCTGGAGATAGGGAACAAAATGAAATAGATTTATGCAACATAGAGGGTTTGAGATACACCCAAGTGCAACTGAAGGTAAATGTCAAGTGCACTCATTCCTCAAGGCAGATTTGGCTTATGAACATGCATGTGGGGGGCTGGTTATAGCATTTAGCAAATGAAATCAGAAAAGCATGGCAAAGTTTACTTAAAATGGCACAGGTACAGCCCAAAGCACCGTTTCATGGCTGCTATCCTACAGACTTCACAGCCCATGGCTTCTTGAAATCTTTCTGTTTTTATTGTCCATGAAAAGTGTGAGATGAAGTGTATTTTAGCTGATAAATAATCAGTTTGGGGGTGTTTTAGTCCTATTCCATATATTTGTTTCATGTTACTTATTTTTCCTGCCTTAAAATGGTGCTGCTAAAAAAGCATACTTCTTAAAATACCACGTTTTAAAAATATGAAGAGAAATAACTGGTCCCCTGTTTGAGGAGTGGAAGAAGAGGCTACATGTTTAAAGTCTTTTATCAGAAGACTTTATCATATAAAGAAATTTCACAAGAGGCGTAGCAGGTGGCCACCTGTAGTCAAGTGATGTGAAATTTCTTTATTCCTTATACTAAAAGAATAATTGTACTGTGATTGTTTGGGCTGGATGCTTCATCTTTTCCTTTTTCTATCCCTTTCCCAAAATCTTCAGGAGAAATTCCTGAAGGAGTAGTAGGAGAGCCTACTGACAAAACCAGTGAGGAGGAGAAAGGAGAGGTATTATTTCCTGTCTGAATTGCTCACTGGATACTCTAACCCTTTCATTGGTTCACTGGATGGATCTTTGCCCCCCATGACAAAAAAAAAGCTTTTTATCTTCTCTTCAGTCCAGGCACAGATTGCACCCAAGAGTTTTTTTTCCACTGGTGTTAATTAGCTCAGGATCAAACTCACTGAATGGAAAGATACCTTTGGAGACAGAGAGGCAATTTCCTCTGCAAACAGCTCCTCAGAACAACAAAATTCAAATTCATTTTGATCCGTTTTGATACTATCAGCAATGGAAGTGTTTTCTTCCTTTTGCTGCGATGTATCCTTACTTGTAAACTAATTGATATACTCTGTAACAGGTCTAAATAACAAAACTCTACTTTTATCTACCCTTGTTAGCAGATATTATTCATTCATCTTCAGTCTTACAAGTTTGTCTCCTCTTCTAGATTTCTGGACTGCACAGACCTTTCTGTGCAGAGATGCTTGTGTTAACCTGAGGGTCACTCAAGGTGATAAATGAGCTCTTCCCTACCTACCTTTGCCTCAAGGCATTGGATAACGCATAGCAAGGCTCATTTTTCCCTGACACCTGACAACAAGACCCCTCCATTGCCTGAGGATTATATATTGATCCCATATAGAACATAAATTTTTGAGAGAGGCCACATCTTAAGTCATGATACAGTACATCATCACTTCAAGTTGTGTTATATTTATTTGTTCAGGATCATGCACTAGTTATGCATGAATGCAAGGACATCATGAAGAAACACAAGCTATACTAAGTTTTAAAATTGAGAGCATTTCTAAGTGTTGTATCTCGAAAATTACTTGAATTACTTTCTTCTCATCTGCCTTTTAACTGTGAAAAATGCGAATGAGTTTTCTATTTAAAAAGTGCCTATATGAAGATTTTTTTGCAATACATTGTTAAGATGTTAGATGTCAAGTTATAGACGTGATGTTCTGAACATGTATATATTTTGTATGTTGTTCCCCTGTTGATATTTTATCTGAAAATTGGGTGTCAGAGTGTTGTTCACAGATAAAGGAAGCCTGTATTCTGGCTTTCAGCCACTACTGAATACCACAGGCATGCTATCCAGCACCTGAGATTTTGATTCATTACTGAAAAAAGTAGTGGCTTTATCTAATCCTTCCTACTTTGGGACGGATTCTCTTCTGCTCCAATTGCAGGGACTGTGGTGGAAATATACCAAGAGAGCAAAGTTGTCCAAGTCAAGGGCAATTTCCCCATAGATTTCAACAGTAACTTTTCTGTTGGCTGTTATTTGATTTGGATCTTATCCTTAAGACCAGGTTTGCACAGATACACACGAGAAAGTCAGCAGTTCTCCTCATGCAAGTAAAAATCTGTACTGGAAATAAAAGCCTTACAATCCAGCTGTCCCATGAACTATTGCTGATGCAGTAGTGCTCAAAGTTCAATGTAAATACTGTTGAAGTGCCACCGTAAGGAGACTGTTAGCAAGCGTCATTGAATGCGTGATGTTTTTTCTTCCCTTTCTTACTATATTGCAGACAGACAGGCCAGCTAGTGACCATACATTCTGTTTCTTTTCCTGTTACTTTATACTAATCAGACGTGGTCCCTCAGTTACACTGAGGTGTTTGTCTAATGTGACAAATTGCACACACAATATTAGTATTTGGACGTCAGACCTAACTATTTTGATTGTTGATCAGATTGCCTTAAATTAATAATATTATGGTGGTAATGATCTAGTTTTGGGTAGCTGGAATCTGAAGTCAGCACTGGTATCATTTGCATCATATTCTATTGTAGAAAAGGCAAGAGGATAGTAACTCCTATGGAGAAGTTTCATTGATTATTATTACTGAATTCCTCTGGATGGCGCTCATCACAGATAAATAATTTTCAATTTCCTGAGTCTTCACCTTTTTCCCATGCCAGCTGTATTCCAGTACTGGGAAGATTGTGCTACAGTGGAATGCAGGACTCTATTATGGAATACAGGACTCTATTAAATAAACAGTAGCAGATCAGCCAATCTCATTACACAGAAGGTATTAAATGCCCCTAGTGAACACGTGAAGCAGCAGACATCCAAATGGGAGAGTGGTGCCTTTCTGCTCCACTGAAATCCTTCAAACACATCCATGGAAACAGCAGAGGGAGAAGGGCTCACTCAGGTTTCCTCTAAAAGTGTGAGAATCAGTGGCCCAGGACAGTTTCACAAGGCCTGGTCCTTCCAGAGTGCCCAGAGCACGCACCCAAGGGCTCCTCATCTTGAGGGCCACCGGGAGGCTCTCGAGACCTACACGGGTGGGAGCCTGGGGCTGCAGAGTCATGCGGCTGCCTGTGGCCTGTCACTAACTCCTCCTCTAAAAATGGTATAAGGTGACTCTGCGGGTTTTTAATTATTTGTTTCCACACTGGTTTCCAGTTGTCACAATTCACCCTCCACAGCAAGCACTCCCTTTGTCTGCTGTCTTTAGGGAGTCCCAACCATCTCTTAGCTTGCTGGTAGCCAGAACAGGTTTGCGTTCTGCTATATTTAAACCTTTATTTAAACCTTGCTTCTGATAAAGTTGCGTACCTGTCTCATGGTATGAAAAGCAGTAGAGTACATTCTTGGCTATAAGGCTGCAAACCTAGTTACAAAGAAGTTTTGTTTGTTTGTTTGTTTGTTTGTTTGTTTTTAAAGAAGATACAAAATAAGACCAGAGATATGCTTAAAGTAATCTCTATCATCTAAACTGTCATCTCACCTTTTTTCAAGACATGTCCTAGCTGTTACAGCCAAGGGCTAATCCAGGAGGCTGCATTCTAGCCTAGAAGAAATTCCAGACCCTTTGCATATGATCTCTTCCAGAGCTCCGTGTTGGAGTACTTCACTCTGATGCTTGTCAGTATTGAGTTGTCAGGCTGACAGTATGTACAAATGGTATGTCAAAACAGTTGTAGGACCTCCTGTTTCCTATTAATCCATTTTAGGAGATGTATTGTGTTTGCAGGCTGGGAATGTGCTTGAGAAATTGTATCAAATGGCATGATTGTGCTTACTGCATTGTTCAAGCTGGTCTAGCCTGGATTGTGCAAACTCTTCCTGATAGGATGCATGACTTCTCACCAGAGCTGCGCCCTCCTACAGAGGAACCTGCTTAAATTGCAGTCTCTTTCTGTTCCAGAAAGAATGATTTGTAATGCAAACACGTCCTCGTTTTTATAGGAAAATACCATTTACATAAAACGTAAAGCATTACCTGACCAGTATTTTGGTCTCACAAGTACTCTTAACAATAAAGACTCACAGTTGGGTTTCTATTAGGATCTCCTTAACATTATTTACATTAAAAGGTGACTTAGCGTTTTGAACTGCTTGTTCTTTCTCTCATATTTTTTGTTAGATTTATTGACTAATCACCTTAAGTCAGACCACCAAATTAAAAAGAAAAAAGAGTTCTCAGGGAGAAAAAAACATTTTTCCTGGGCCTAGTATTGAAGTAATATGGTCCCCCTAACTATAAATCCATAATTTATATAAATCAAGTTTAGCTATAGTGGCCAGTTCTGAACATCCTGTCACCAACCAACGTCAGCAGGACCAGGAGAAACACTGGGTGGGGATAAGACAAGACCAGAGTCATAGAGATGTTCCAGAAGAAAGTAGGAAGGGAAATAAGGAGTTGCTTCATTTAGAGAAACATTACCTAGGAGTGAGCAAGGTCAGGGTCATTTAGAGAAACATTACCTAGGAGTGAGCAAGGTCAGGGCAGGCAAAATAAAAAATGTTTTAAGAGCCGTATTTCAGATTGCTTCACTTTGTGATTACTCATAATACAAGTACAAAGGGAATTGTTCTTGTTTACCTACTCAGGAAAATTGAGAGGCAGCAGCTGTGATACTGAAAGAGTATTTTTCACATGGCACAAAACTAACCCGTGGGATTCCTGCATTAAAAAATGATTCTGTAGGACTCACTGAGGGGATGGGACTTTCACATGAAGTAGAGGGTATTCCCAAGAGCATTAGTGGAGCGAAAAAGAAACACATGGTGTAGGTATAGATCAAATAGGTGTAGATCAAATAAATAAATCACCTGGAGAGAGGAGGCTAATCAACTTCAGTTAAGCACTGATGCTTGTGTTCAGCTTTAAATATCTACTTAAACTCACTCAACAAACCACTTTTTAAGCAGATGCAGAGCTCTGAAGATGTGCTTGAGCCAGATGAAGTTGAACTTCATTCTGAAGCATTTTGTGTATGCGTATGAGCACTTCTCCATAATAGGAGGCCTGGAACTGAAAAAGGTCATGGGATAATGTCAGCAGCAAGCACACCATTCGTCAGATTATAAACCATGCAAGGGATGGAAAGTCTGAAAAGAATATTGGAAAAAAAAAGCCCAATAAAATAGACCCTTGGTTGAGATATACAATAAATCATTCTGACACAGTCTTACGTCTTATGTGTTACACCTAATTGTTTCAGATACAGGTATATTTTGAATCCTTCTTCCTTTTCAGCTTTTCTCTAATTTAGGCTTTGTATTCACATAATCTTCCCCAGGGCTGAACAGTAAGAATTTTTCCTAAAAGCCTAGAGAATCTTCATTCCCTTTCATCCATCTCTGCTACGTTCAGCAGAAGAAGCAGTCATCTAATTATGGCATTTCTGTAATTATTAACATTTTATAAATTATCTTGTTTCCTCTTTTGCATGGTCCAATTCCAGCAGCAGATTCCCTCACATTCCTCACCATTACTGGCAAATTATTACATATTTAGCATTCTGCACAGGTAAGGTTGCAAAGAACCTTTCTTTCCTTGTTTTGGTACCTTACTGGGTACTGCATTTTTTTTATCTCTTTTTTAGACGTAGTTTGCTCGTGTTCATCTCCAATAACATGCAGGCAGAAAAGTATCACATTTTGTTAATGACAAGAGAAGCAACAGTGATTTCTGTTTGCTGTCTAGTATCTTTCATCCCAAAGGTTCCTAAATATTACAAAACAAAACTAACAAGCAAACAAAAAGCTTCAGTTCTGATCTGACAACCATTGTCCATCCTTCGGGGTATTTTTTTCAGTGTGTACTTACTCTGTACGTTGTAGTCTGTGTGGGAAGTAAAAAGGAAAGGACAATTTCTTTAGCTAAACTCAGAGAAAACACAGAAGGTTAAAATATTTTCCTACACCTTATGCTGAATGAAGTAAAATGAGTGAAAGATAAATATGAAAGGTTGAACATAGTGACCATAGTTTCTCCCAGCATTTAAAAGAATTTTGAAACTGCAAACTATCTGGAATTGAGACCAGAATAACTCAGCTTATGTGAATAACAATGTGCAGCTCTGCACATTGAAATGTAATCAGTTCACTAATAATGCAATAGGACATGTCCTCTCTGCAATTAAAAGCTCTTTCTAGGACATTCAGCCCAAAATGGAAATGCAAATAATTCTAAGAGATGTAAAGATCTCTGTGAAATAGCACATATGATTTTTTTTTTCACTTTGCATTCAGTGACACAAGAGGAGATGTTAAGTGCACCTGATCCACACCACTAGTAAAGACTTTTTCAGTGTGAGAGTGAGTGTGATGAATTGAATTCTGGTGGGCTTGGATGATTAGAGCATGTGGTAAGCTCTTGTTTGTGGGTAAATTGTAAAATAGAGGTTCCCTAATAAGCAGCAAATTATGGCAAAGTTATGTTTGTTAAGAAAAAGAAATAAGGATGAAAATAAGGATGTAGTGAAAAAAATGTATAGCTTGGCTCAAAATCTATGTATTGACACTGATCAGATATAATGTCATTATCTGGGTGTTTTTCTCACTGAGAAATAATAAGTGTTGGAGCAGATGAGTGATTCCCCAGAAGCTGCAGAAGGCTGTTTTTTAAGCAAAGGGATTTAAACCAATAATCCTCACACTGCTTAAGGATTTAGGCAGTTAGCAATAAGACATTAACTAGCAGTTAAATAAGCTGAAACTTGATATAGATGATATATATTCAAGAAAGCATAGACAGACAAAAGCTTATTCTCTTATGTTTATGTGTATTATACACTGCCAGAATGGGGGAAGCAGGGTCACCCCACTTTAAAATATGTAACTATAGCTCAGATGAGGCGGCAACTGTTATTATTATTCCTGCCTTACATGCACGGAAGCACAGAAATTAAAGGGACATATTTATCATCTAAATATGTCCCTCCAAAAGTTAGAGATCTAGTTTTGGGGATTTCTCTGTAATTCTTTTGTAATTAGTGGGAAGAGATTGTGTAGAATGGATCCCATCCCAAGGTGGTAGTTTGGCCTGAATGGGTTATGCATATTCCTGTCTCTCCTTATGAGTTGTAAAGATACTCATCATTACATGAGGCGGGGGGGTACAGAGGTCCAGCTAGCCCTGGATCCTATCTCCAGCCATGACCGGATGTGAAGGCTTAGAGAAGAATACTTGAACAGGCAAACACAATATTTTATACCAGAAAATCATGTTTCAGATAATTAATCTTAAAGGTGAGGAATACTCTCCCAGTCTGCTACTATTTGGCATCTGCTGCTTTAAAATGCCATCCATGAACGATGTAGATAGTACATTATTATCATAAAGACAGGCAAAAATATTAAGTTAGCTAGCTCAACTTATGTTTACACAAGTACATGGCAAGTGGATTTTGCTTAGATGGCAAACATTATTAATTTTTAAAGCATCTTAAAGTAATTCTTCACATTCTTAATGAAATGAATCTAAGCTATTTTTCAGAAATTTGTCTGGAATGAGTTCTCTTGCATTTATCTCAGCAAAGCCAACTTGTTCTCCCGCATTTCATCTAGTTGCTGGTTCACATTCTCCCTTTCTGTAGTTGTAATTGCACCTGGTAAAGTCTGTAGAGTCACCTGCCTGGTGCCTCAGATTTTTATCTTCAGTTAATGCTCTGTTTGTTTTGTTGCACACGACAGTTTCATGCTGAAAATGCTTCCCACAGATATCCCTTTCATGACCTGGTTTTAAACAGTGGTCGTATGAATGGTTCTTAAATGTTTGTATGGAAAAAACTATTGTGAGTTCCTGACCAACAGAATGGAGAGTCTTTCCTCCTGCTTGACTGGTGAGAGTTTATGTCAAGTTTAGTCAAGCAGCGCTCTTAGTTCCTTGAAGATTTCAGATATATTTTGAGTGTTTCATTGATCTCTTGCAAGCCATCCATGCAGGATCTGGCTACTTGCAACATTCCTTGTTGATCAAAAAAATCCAGAAAAGAGCACAGTTTTCTTTTTTTTTTTTTTTTTTTTTTTTTTTGACTGGGGGAAGAAACCATAGTTTCTTCTTCAGTTCTCATATATAAGCTTGTGCCCTGGGGTGTATGTATGTTTCCCAGTTAGACTTCCTAAGACTCCTTTAAGTGCAGTGCTCTCTATGGTGATTAATGAATGCAGTGAATAAGTGAATATATGGCTTAAGAGGCTTCACAACTTAATAATCTTTTATATATGCATTTGATTACTCGTTTTCTTTTCCTTTCTATCTTGTTTTCTAATCCTCTCTTGCAAGCTGATTGTGGATAGATGCCAATACTTGGGGAAAGACTGAGCAAACAGTGGGTTTTATATTTACTCCTGAATGTGAGTGGAGCCCTGGTTTATCCTAGAAATGCCTGAAACAGCCAGAGAGGCTGAAATCTGTATAAATCTCTATTTTTTAACTCTCTATGAGCAATATTTAGTCTGTTTTACATTCTGCTTTGGAAATACTAATATCCAAGTCAGACTTAAATTGATGCTATTTCCTCAACTATTAGTTCTTTTCAATGAATTATTACATGAAACAGCGATAAGTTATTTGCAAGGTGTTTTATACACAGTTAATTAGGAAAAAATAAATTGTTTATTTCCTTTGAGTGTTTGGGGAACTAGTTTTATATTTCAAAGCTCTGAGCAACTGTGTGTTGCATGGCTGAAGTCTTCAGACTGTTTTATAAAAAAAAAAGCAGTTAACAAAATACATGTGGCTGCTGCTGCCTGAATTATTACACATATCTGAACAACAAGGTCCCAGGCACATTTGCCTCCTGCCTGAAACTATGATCAAAGGTACTTGTAATTTTAATTACTTAGAGCAAAATTCAAGTGATTTTTTAATGTCAACAGAACCTTAGGACAGAATTATAGCTGTGTTTTACACACACTTTGGGGGATTGCCGGTGGAAATATTATTCAGGATATAAATCGGCTTTCTTGCTGCTTCACAGATCAGTGGAAAGTTAACCTGAGATACAGATCTGATTCTGGTGGAATGGAGGGTGGAGAGGGAAGCACAAACCTTCATCTCTACGTGTCACGGGCTGCAGGGGCTGGAGCCTCTGCAAGTAAGGCTCGGTGCACGCCAGGGGGAGATGGGTAGGCAGATTGCCATCCTAATCCTGGCATTGTTCAGGCACCTATCCAGTTCCCAGCAAAGATCTGAACGTGCCTCGTGCTGGTGTAGATGAGGCCAGGAGCAAATGTTCCCCGCGGTTATGCCAAGAACACAGTGCACCGGGCAGGGAGCCCCAGACACGGTGTCGCTCTCGTATTCCCCACTCCTGCTCCCTCCTCCGTGTCCGTGAAGCAAACACTCCTGTGGCCGTATCGGACAGGGTTGCTTTGCGTGACGAGAGGATGCAAGGTGGCCGGATCCAGTCAGGAATTCGCTCTGGTGGCTAGGGTGAAAGGAGCAAACTGCAACCAAAAATCAAGCTGAAAGTCCATAAGGATACAGCTTAAACCCAAGCATATGTGCTACAGGGCAAGCAGCCTCACCGTAACAGAAATGGGTCCATCTGAAAGGAACCACATCCCTGAATTCCCACTCTCTGTCCCAAGCCCTCACGGACTTAACTCACACTGGGCAGCTGCTTCAGATCTTCTGATTTAGCCCAATGTTCCTTCTCATTTCTGACCACAAGTCTGCTCTATCTACTGATGCAGTCTGAAATATTGTCCATCTGTCTTTGGCTTATCCTCTTGGTGTTTGTCCTCTTCTCTATCTTGGATATTTCGGCTAATGCCTTGCACCCTTTTAGATTCTGTATACATTCTTAGCTTATGATGACACTCCTTCCTTCTCTACTATCATCTAGGATTTTTAATGTATCTGCTTTATAAATTTAGTTTCCTTTTTAGCTGTGTTACTATTAGTGTTGTACCAAAAAAGACAGTTCCAGTACTGTGTACTTGAAGCCAGTGGCAAAGTTCCCAATAGTTGAAAAGAAAATTGACTGAGTCATGGGAAAGTAAATCCGTGTGGATAATCTTATTACAGATAGATATTCCTGGTGCTGTTAATTAATGATCCAGATCCATTCCCCAAGGGCATTAACTATATCCAGTCTAGAAGGTGAGAGATTAATGATGAAGAGCATAATTTTTTTGCAGAGCCATCTTGTTATTGTATAAAACACTGGATTTACAGCATAGAATGACACATCTTCAATGCATATAGCCGTTGTCATCCAAAAACGAAGTTGAAATTTCAGTCTAAAGAACGTAAACTTCCCCTTTGATCTTTCCCTGAACATGAGGCAATATACCTTTCTGTAGGTATTTATCTGACATTACATTCTGCAATGCAGACTATAAAGAAGATTATGAATCAATTTATGGACACCTAAAATATCAAGATGTACTTTCTCATTTACAAAATGATGTTTTCACTGTTATTTCCAAAACTCAGATTTTGTTGGTGACTTACACATCAGAATTATTTCTGCAGTATTGATAAATGGCAATAATGATTCGTTCACTCTCTGCACTATTAATAATTTCATCTGCTTTATTAAGAGAGCATGATAAATTATAGATAAGGTGTTAGATACGGTCCAACTATTTAATAATAATAATACTTGGCTCTTCTCGGGGCCTTTCATCATAGGTTCTCAAAAGCACATCAAGGAAGTAGCTAAGCCACATCCCAGGATACTCATGAGGAATTCGCAGGAGAAATTTAACTCAGGCCATGTGTTGTGTTAATGGCAGGGCCTGAAATGGCGTATGAGGATCCTGATCCTTCTACTCCTAATATACATAACCACTAGATGCACCACATTTTATAACAGCAGAGAGGAATCACATCCCACCCCAGCAATTCTCCTTTTTCCCTTTCCTATCCCCCAAGGCTCATATTATCCTTGGAAGCAGGCTTGTATTGCTATCTTATCTCGTAGTATAATAGCTGGAGCCCAACCATATTAACATCTCCCTTAATAGCTGTTGAAAGAAGCAGAAGCCCAAATAGCAGCGAGGTAGCCACCAGGCTTACTAAGAAGCAATTAGCCTCTACAGGGGTGGGAGCCTGGAGTGATTGGGATTGCAGGGTAGGGAAGATACAATTATAAAGTGCTTGGTCCTAAAATGTTTCTCTCTATAATGCCTTTTAAATAAAAACTACACTGGAAGAAGGAACTCAGTGTGTCAAACTGGCTTCTCTGAGGGCAATCAGCACAGCTACTCATTTTAATCATTTCTTTTAGAAGTCCCAGAAAAATTAACCTGCTGACTTGGTGAAGGGCCTGAAGGTGAACCCAGAAGTCCCCTCCACAGGACGTCACCTGGAGCACCAAGTCAGTTTGTCTAAGGAAGCAGAATGGAATTGAAAGATTGGGGAAGAGGCTGTGCCTCTGGGATTGTTTTCCATCCTCATCTTCAATTCTTGTGGACGTAGCACTGATAGTTTGCACCAACGGAAACTTAAAATCAGAGAGCAAAGGGCGGAGGAGCTAGGGAGGCTTTTGTACAGCTTCAGCAAATCTATTTTGAAGCCATAAACTGCAAAGTCTAAGATAACTCCAAAAATTTCAGTACTAGTAAGCAAGGGTTTTGATGGAAATGAACAAAAAACCTTTTTTTTTTTTCCCTGCTTGTCTATGTAACTTTTTAAGTAAATGAACACTGCAAGGCTTGTAGCATTAGCATTGGGAGAAATTTGACAATGGAAAGATACGAGAGAGGAAAGGAAGAGACAACTTCAAGCAAAAAAAAAATGTGAAAAAAAGAAATGCAGACAGAAAGTAAAACTGTGCAGACACATGTCTCTGCAAAGTTCAGAGTATACAAAGAACAGAGAAAAAGTACATTTCTGCTTGAATTATTTAGAGTTTTTAAAATTATGTTCTTTGAAGTTTTTTGAATCGGTCTTCCTGATAAAAGGAAAACAGAAATCTGTTTGGACCTGCTGGCTTTTATGTATCTATATCTGGATTTTAAATAGACAGCAATTTTCTACTGGTAAGTTGTTTACCAGACCAGAAGACTGTCCATTCCAAAGGCCACCAGGAGTGTTTACATCCCTGTATTTGGGATCCTCTTGATGCCCAGCAATGCCAGATAGGTTTGAAGCAACTTGGCAAAGTGAACATCCTTTAGGCTGTTTCTTGTGTATATGTGAGGCTATATTCACAAGTTTTTCCGATCTCTTATCTTTTCTTAGAAATTCCAAATAATTTACAAAAAAAAAACCCCACAAAATAGTTCCTTTACAGCATAAGACATAAATGTTTCCTGTCAAAATCATAAAGCACAAGTCAAAAAATGAAAGACATGCATCCAGTATTGAAAATCTGAGACTTAAACTACCTTTTTTATTGAATTATGTGGAATCAACCAGAGTTAATACTATTAGAGTTAGTACTTTATGAGATTTGGAAATAAAACTCATCAGTTGTGTCTCGTCCACTAATGCTCACCACAAGCTATAAACGCAGAAGGTAAATGAAGGAACACAGGCAGGATATTCTCCTCAGGACTTCACATCCCTTTCCAGGAGCTATTGGGTATATGGTCATACATACTCTGAATGGACTTTATGAGCATCTAAAATTTGACTGTTATCTGTAACACTGTATATCTGTATATCTGTATATCAAATTTTGAGAGAAAGCATTCAGCTATTACAGGTATGACTCAATCTCTGCTCAGTGCAGACCGGCAAACCCCTCTAGCCAGTGAGTTTCCCTTCCTGCCTCTTTGTTTTCCTGTCTTGCTCTGAGAATTCAAGATGTCCTACCTAAGGCAACTGACCTACTTTGGAACAGAGAAGATGAAAAATGCATCATCATTACAGCTGGGCTAACATCACAGGGAAAGACTGCATATAAATTTGTCAAAAATTTGAATTTGTTTTGAGTAGCTGATGTGTAAGTGGACCACTGCTGGGTGGTGGTCAGACAGCACATTTTAAATGCATATTTCAAAAATGATTGCAGGACAGCAAACAGCACTTCCAGAATAGCTATTGTTTGTGTTGGGAATCTGCTTCTGACAGCTCTGTTTATTTAGCTGGGAAATGGAAACAGATTAGAAAGGAATTAGACAGTAGCCAAACAATGCTAATGCAACATTAAGATAGAACAAACTACTCACAGAGAGACTAATAATTATCTGCAGAGAACATTCAACAGATAACTTCAAATGAACTAGAGGAAAAGAAGACCAGTTCTTGGACAAAATGTGGACAGGGTGGGTTTCTAGCTAATGTTCTTGCTTTTTGCAGATTAATTTGTTTCGGCATTTGTAGCCTGCTATGAAATTAAATTGTGCAAGTTGAAGTCAACACTGTTTGCTTTAGGGTTGCTAAGCACAGCGATTATTGCACTCTGGGTAAGCAGGTACCTGTTCTGCTACTGTGCTTTGTGCCTGGTATTTTTATGCACAGTAAGACAGGACCCTAGCACGGATCTCGGTTTGTAAGCATGTGCGTCAATAAGGGCAACAACAGAAATCAGACATGGCCTGAGTTAAAATGAATCACAGTCGAGCACAGGCGTTTCAAACTTTGTTAGCCCTGATTAGTTACATTTCACAGGCACAACAGGAAAAATGGTTTCCCAAAGCTTGCAAAGTGGTGAGATGTCCTATCCCCAGTTTGAAATCAGTGTCAGACCTGCTCATCCTTGGTGCCTTTTGAAATCTTCTTCGGGATGATTAAACTGACCGTTCAGATGGACAGTCCTGAGTGCTGCAGTTACTCCAGGTGTCCTCAGAGGAAGGGGCTTTACGAGCCCCCCAGCTCTCCCACCACCCCAGCTGAAGGTGCCCACCTTTCTGACATGCAAAGCACCTGGGTGCTGCTGTACCCTGAGCAAGGGGAGGTCCAGCCAGCCGCAGCAGACAGAGTTATTGACGTACAAGCCTTTGACATTTGAACCTCTAGGCTGAAATAAAATAATGCAGGCCCAGGTTACCCGAGTTCTGTTCCTCACATGTTACTTCATTCTCTTAATCTGAGAAAATCACTTAAACTCTTTGGGTATATTTTATCCATCTGTGAACCTGTGGAATTTCTTCACAGAGGCAGTGTAAAATGAAATGATGTTTCATAGTGTGCTTTGAAATCCTCAGGTAAGAGGCAGTGTAACCTTGCAAAATATTTATGGACATAACCATCCAAAATGAGATCCACTTCTTTTGATGTAAATTCTTTCAAAGACCAGAAACTCATCAGACTCCTACTGTAGCATAGCCCAGTGAAATGAGATGGACCAATAGTTCCTAACATATCTGTGATCTGTAGTATCACAGGAAGTCGAATGGATCAGGTAATTTTGTAAGACCTGGCAATAACGCGGAAGCCCAACTTTTGAGGTCTTAATGCTCGACATCCCAATACTGTCCTGAAGAATCACATGGAAAAGAACCCAATTATTTTTTGATAAAGCGCATCCTGAGGGGGCATTAAGAAATGCAAACGAACCCCAGGGCTTCATTAATCTGCAGGTTGCCAGATAAGACCTTTACTAATGGTCTGGATGTGACCCACCAGGAAGGCTCGGCTCTGCAACACGACTAGCCTGACTGGCCTGTACAAGGGAGGTGGTGCTTTCCCATGGTGACGGGGCTGCTTTTCAATAGCTGCTGTTTGCCTAACTGGCAACACTTCGGAATGTGCGTGAAGTATTGATGGAGTCTTGTTTGCAAGGGGCACTCATCTCAGTTTGGCCAAATCTTGAGAATAACTGAGTATTTGTGTTGCTGACTACTGACACATCTTATGTTTGAATTTGGTAAATGCTCTCTTTGCATTCCCAAAGAAGAAGTCAATAGGAAAAAATAGGGTGCTCAGCCCATCGTGTTCAGTAGTTGCCAAAACCCATTTCTTTGCTTAGATCTATATAGTCCTTTCTATATCAGTGACATATTCATTCATTGGACTCCACTCGCTCCTGGAATAACTTGCATTCAGTCCTGTCAATTTGTACCAGCTAGACTCCAGCATATCCACAGAAGGGTAAATCTACCACAGATGGTTAGTAAGTGTGCCATGACTGTGGATCCTAAAATCATTTCCGAAAAAAAAAAAAAAAAAAAACATGAAAAAGTTGCTACATGAGCAGCATCCAGCTGTCAGATATCATATTTTCTTCATTTGGTCTGTGAGTAGATACTGAAATATTCTGTTTAAGGCACAGAGATGCCTTGAGAAGGAGTTAAGCTGTGTGAAGAGGGTGCTACCACGAGTTATAGTAGTAGCAAAGCATCCTCATCATGGACACCGTGCCTGATTTTGCTCTTTGTGTCTTCAAAAGAACACAGCAGGACCAGAAAGGCCGTGGAAAGATTTGTGAAATTATAAAAGGCATGGGTGAAAATCCGCATAGGAGAGCGGTTTGAACTCACTTAGTTTTGGAAGGAAACAGAGCAGGGCTGGAATTCAGACCCCACGAATAGTAAAGCCGCGGGGGGGGGGGCGGTGCGGATACCCTTCGGAGCGCACGGAGCGAGACGAGGGGGCGCTGCGCCCCGCGCCGCAGCCGCAGCCCCGTCCCGTCCCG